>CAUYRT010044322.1:0-37185 GCA_963574885.1 Lepilemur ruficaudatus | reverse complement strand
AGCCTAGCTCACAGCAACCTCAAACTCCTGGGCTCAAGCGATCCTCCTGCCTCAGCCTCCCGAGTAGCTGGGACTACAGGCATGCGCCACCATGCCCGGCTAATTTTTTCTATATATTTTTAGTTGTCCAGTTAATTTCTTTCTATTTTTTTAGTAGAAATGGGGTCTCGCTCTTGCTCAGGCTGGTCTTCAACTCCTGAGCTCAAACGATCCTCCCGCCTCGGCCTCCCGGAGTTGCTAGGATGACAGGCGTGAGCCACCGCGCCCGGCCGAACCTCTGTAGCTTTAAGTATTGCACGTGCTTATTTCTTTTCCTAGAGTAAGCCTGGGTTGCTGTTTCCTCCCCTAGGTGCTCTGCTCCTGTACTGCCCGTGGATGTGCAGATACAGAACTCCTCTGGGCCAGCCTTTGGAAAACTGGTGGTTCAGAGTTCCATAGATTCGGGTGCATTCAAGCACAATGGCACGGTTGAATGTAAGGCCTACAACGATGTGGGCAAGACCTCTGCCTATTTTAACTTTGCAATTAAAGGTAACAGCAAAGGTATATTTCTTTTTAATCCAATTTAAGGGGGTGTTCAGGCTCTGTGCACCATATCAGTCATGATTTTAAATCCATTCCAACATCAGCCATGACATTTCTGGTACTGCATGCGTCCCATCACACTGTCACCGTACGTACCCTCATCGAGTTTCATTTCGTACTAGTTTGCTGATAAAATGTGTGCTTTAACCTGAGTAATTTAACCCATGCTACTTTATATATTTCATATATATGTGCGTGTGTGCACACGTGTGTCTTCTGTATATATAATTAATAGTATGTTTACAATTGTCTCCATTGAAAATGGGTAGAGAAAGCACATGCAGGAATATATTTACCTTACACCCGAACAGAACAATTTAAAATTTAAATTCAGTTTAAAATTTCAGACATTTGAGATGAGTTATTTTCACGCTTTGCCAGACACTGTACCAGAAAGTTAACACTGTCTTTTATGAAATCGCGTTAGCACGTGATTCCTTTAAAAATCTTTAAAATTTGATTCATGAGTGACTGGCTCTCCTAACATGAGTTAAATCATCCTTGTGGATGGATTGATGAATCGGCACGAAGTTAAAAGAGACTGGGCACCTGTGTTTTTAGGGCTCAGTTTTTGTTTTTTGGGGTTTTTTTTTTTTTTGAGTTGGCAAAGAGTAGCGCCAAAATAGTGCTATATCGTCTCAGTTATTGAGTAGTCAGTGGAAGAATGTTCCATTGTTCTACGTCGTTGATTTTTCAGACAGGGTAAGGAAAAGAACACAAATGTTTTTCTTGGTTGTAAAAGACAATCGCGCCCAGTGTAGAGTTTGGAATATCCAGGACAGCATAAAGAAGAAAATATAAACCATCCATAAAGGAGGCTCCTTTTTTAAAGCTGTACAAGGCAGGAATCTGATTGAAGTACAAAATTCATTCAGATGTTGCTTTTCATTGAAAACCAGCCTAAAATTATTCTGCTACGGAAGTGTCAGCTTCTGTCCCACCGTAGTCTGGTTTCCAGTTGTATTTCTAAAGAGTCATCTGAATAACAAGTACACTGTAGCCAAGGTGAGGACCTGAGACTCGTAGCTCGGCATCCTGCCGTGGGTTGGTTGTAAGCTGGGAGGCGGCTCGGTTTCGGGATGAGTAGTCACGGCGGAGACCCTAGCCTTCTAACAGTCTGTGATTCCCGTTTCTCTTTCGTTTCAGAAAAAATCCATCCCCACACCCTGTTCACTCCTTTGCTGATTGGTTTCATAATCATCGCTGGCTTGATGTGCATTGTCGTGATGATTCTCACCTACAAATATTTACAGGTAACCGCTTATCTGCTCTCCCCGCTGAGTGCCGCGACGACCGAGATGTTAATCATTAAAAGATAATGCCTTTCTCTCTCTCTGTCTCTCCCGTCCAGAAACCAATGTACGAACTGCAGTGGAAGGTTGTCGAGGAGATAAACGGAAACAACTATGTTTACATAGACCCAACGCAGCTTCCTTACGATCACAAGTGGGAGTTTCCCAGAAACAGGCTGAGTTTTGGTCAGTGTGAGACAGGGGCTTTCCACGTAACCTCTTTGTGTACACATACCAGTGACTTCAGGGAACCCCGATGGTTTCCTTTGTTTTGTTCCACCTGAAACACTGAGTGTTTTCTGTGACATCTCCCCTCCCCACCTTTGCTGGGTTGGGCATGGAAAACAGAGGAGAATGCTTCTAGACAGATTGCCTTTGACTCCTTTTTTTGATTTGGAAATTACACAAGCGGCCCTTCGGTCCCACCACCCCCTCCACCGTTTAACCTCGCTGTCTTCCTTTCTAAAGGGAAGACCCTGGGTGCCGGTGCCTTCGGGAAAGTTGTGGAGGCCACTGCGTACGGCTTGATTACATCGGACTCAGCCATGACTGTCGCGGTGAAGATGCTGAAACGTAAGTTCCCGCGGGCTGCTGCACGCAGAACATCGGTTTGCCACGGCTGATTTTTGCCTGAATGAGATCTTTCTAATTTTAGCAAGTGCCCATTTAACGGAACGAGAAGCCCTGATGTCTGAACTCAAAGTCCTGAGTTACCTGGGTAATCACGTGAACATTGTGAATCTTCTTGGAGCATGCACCATCGGAGGTAAAGCCATGTCCGTATTGCCTTTGATTAGCTGTCAAGTTATCAGAGGGTGACCTTTTAATACGATTTTGATAATGCTTGATTATAAACTGCTGGCAAGATTTTTACCCAGACTGTTCTCTCTTGCTAGATTTTGTTTTCCTTATTGTTCTTAAGAATGTAGATTTTTTAAGCTGGGGGCGTTGGCTCACGCCTGTAATCCTAGCACTTTGGGAGGCCGAGGTGGGAGGATTGCTTGAGGCCAGGAGTTTGAGACCAGCCTGAGCAAGAGCAAGACCCTGTCTCTATAAAAAATAGAAAAGTGAGCTGTGTGGTGGCACATGCCTATAGTCCCAGCTACTCAGGAGGCTGAGGCAGGACGATCGCTTGAGCCCAGGAGTTTGAAGTTGCAGTGAGCTTTGATAGCGCCACTGCATGTTAGCCTGGGTGACAGATGAAGACCCTGTCTCAAAAATTAAAAAAAAGTGGATTTTAGTTTTATCATCGTGGGGTAGGACAACCTAGTTACTGTTCTAGTTACTGTCATGTACGTAACATCAGCAACCTTGGCCTCTTGAATGTCTTATCTCAACTGGAAGGCTTTCCCTACCTTGCAAGCTTTATATATTGCTGAATCAGATGTAGTCACTAAAAGGGTTCATATTCATTTCCATACCATAATATAAAATAGGCCTCTAAGCCTATCAGTTCTCAGATATACACCAAATGAGGCAAACATTTCACTTCTGCAAAAATAAATTTCCTATCTGAAGCCTCAGCTGAGGTTCCCATGGAGGAGGATGGTCCGTGGTGTTTGCAGAAAGCATTTTGGTCTGAAGGAGCAAAGATGCATAAAAGGAACTAACCGTTCCCGGTGATCTGGAGAGATCCGAGCTGAAGTTGGCAGCTCTCTATAAGGTCTTAAGACAAGCCCATGCATGTTGCTTCACCGCATCAGGAATTGTTCCTGAGAAAATTTCTACCCAAGTTAAATAGTTGCCTGTTACTTCGGAACTGCCGCTTCAAGCATCCGTAACAGCAGAGACTTTGTCAGCTAGCGGCGTCAGAACACGGGTCATCTCAGGTTTCCCCCCACTTTCCGGGCTGATTTCCTACTATGCTGCGGTTTGTACCCTTCATCATTTCCATAATAACATGACAGAGAGCGCGCTCAGCCCTCCCGTAAACAGGAGTGAATCAAAGCATTCACGCAGGAAGCTCGGTAAGAATAAAACCTTTGGGAGCAGTGACGTCTGTCTGTGACACCAGCAATCACGCCTGGCCCCAAGCACGAATGTCACTTAGAGATTCAGGTAGAAAGAGGCATGCTTGTTTCAGTTTTCTCTGCGTCACGCTGCTTTTTTGATAAGCGGTGCTAGCAAGTAGGATGACATTGGACTAGGCAAGCTCGTCCATCGAAGCTGAATGTTCATGGCCATGAGCTCCCTTGGGTGTTTTTGTGGGAGGCAGGATGATCTATATACCTCGCCTCTTTCTAACCTTCTCTTATATGCTCACAGGGCCCACCTTGGTCATTACGGAATATTGTTGCTATGGCGATCTTTTGAATTTTTTGAGACGCAAACGCGATTCATTTATTAGCGCAAAGCAGGAAGATCACGCAGAAGCGGCACTTTATAAGAACCTTCTACATTCAGAGGAGTCTTCCTGGTAAGACTGATTGACACAAAGAGTCGGCTGTCGACAGGCAGTGCGTGGGGTCGGAAGGGTTTGCAATCAAGGCTGATTCTTTGGAAAATGAGCCGAGGTGTGCTCGGAGGTGTGACATCCGTTATTAAATCATTTAAATGTGATTAACAGTTTACAAAGTTCAAACAGTGTTTTTAAAGATTCAGGCTGTGTTAAACTTATTGCTGATGTTTTTTTTAAAATGCATCTTTAGGGTTGGTTTTTTTTTTTTTTTCCCTCAGCTTCAGTTCTGTGCAACGGACTGAATTTTCTGTTCCTCTTACGGCTCCGCTCTTGTGCGCGTTTCCATTTATGCTGGTGAGCTTGGTAGTGTGTGCGTCTTTACAGTGAGATGCTGTTTATAGGGAAGATGCTAAAGCCTGTCAAGTTGTCACGGTAGAGTCCTTTGGAACCTTTAGCAGAGTGGCAGAGAGCTCTGAACGTGTGTCTCTGCCAGGCTCTTTGCCATGTACCTCTGAACTATCCCTACGTCCCATCCTCCCCACGCCAACCCCACTGAATTCATCATGCTGTAAAAAGACGTAACTACTCAAGCATATTTTTCAAAACTCTGGACCTTATTCTCATCTCTTTCATCATTGATACCATTCTGAGTTTGAATGCTGTATAGAGAGCTTCAAGTGCCTTTAAGGGGAATTTGATTTATAGCCAGGATGGAATTCTTCTCTGCCGTACCTGTTCTTTCTTTTGGATGATGTCACGGTCCACCAGTGAAAAAGACTTCTTAGATGTACCTGGTCCAACAGACATCACGGTTACCTTGCCCAGTCCCCTGTATTTTATATCTCTGCGGTTGTGTGGTAGATTTCTCCTCTCCTGTTTAATTCACTCCGTATCCCCTATATTTTTTGAGGTGGCAAGATTTTTGTCTCCTGAATTTATAACACCAGGGCCCCCAAGCAGACCTCAGTAAATATTACTGAAGGTCACTTACCTCTTAAAGCCATTTTCTGTACCTCCGGCAAAAGTTGAAAACCCCAGGTGAAGTTTTTTAATGTTTTTTGTTTTTTTTTTTTTAAATCCTGTAAACCTAAGTAGTTGCAAGGGGTAGAAAAATACCGTGCAGACTACCTTTTGTTAGTTTCCGCGGAGCATATGCTCTTTGCATGAAGCAACGAGCTACTTTGCCTTCTTTTTGGAACCTTGGCCCTATCCCTGTTTTTTTAACTTTCTGCAATAATGGCCTCAACTGTTCAGTCCTGTGTGATGTTCTTTGTGCTTTGGGATCCCATATGGGGTTGGAACCACCAGCACACTCTGAAGGAGATTGTTGTCATGGTGTTTCTATGCTAATCAGGAGCAGGAAGTACTAGAAATCTTGAAGAGTCTCCAGCCAAATGTTGCAGATTCAAGAGGTCCAGATGGTTCAGAAAATCATCCAAATTATTGGTGTTTATCTGAACTAAACTTGGTTGTTTTTTTTTTTTTTTTTAAACCTTCCTCCATCAGTCGCTATATGTTAACGATCTCTGTCTCCCAAAAACACATCTTAGAAGCACTTGTTCTGTGTCTTTTTTTCATCTTGTCTCCTGGGGCTAATTTAGAGGAAAGTTTGAAGGAATGTTTTTGGCTGTGTGTTTCCCATGAAATCCACTGTCTTGTAAAGAGGTAGGACATTCCTAACCCGAATCTACTCTGTGGTTGAACACAAGACAGACACCTGATGCCTGGGGATTGGACCCTAATATTGAATCTTAAAAACTCTTGTCTTATAGAACACTATTTTCGAACTCTGTGTTCAAACTTTACGTTACTATCCTCAAATAAAATCAGTCCATTAGGTACGAAAGGGGAGAGGAGAACGAGCCTGACTTCTTGGTGCTCCCCTGCATTTCCCATTCGACTCAGCCCTGACTCGGGTGTTTCCTGTCTCCTAGCAATGACAGTAACGAGTACATGGACATGAAACCTGGAGTTTCTTTCGTCGTCCCAACCAGGGTAGACAAAAGGAGATCTTCGAGAATAGGTGGGTGCCCATCAAGCAATAGAAACAACATCACTTAAGGAGGATGCATCATACCACTGAGTCAGATGTGATAGCATTCCTGATGCTGACCACTTCTCCGTTACAAGAGGGTCCTGTGGCAGTGCCAGTGGTCCCCAGCCATTAGGGTTGCAAGTGGGTATTTGGGGTCAGAGCATGTGTTTTTTTTTTCTTGTCGTTTGTTTGTTTTTTTATCTGAACATCTTACTCTATATATGGGATTTTTGTATTAAACCACCCTTCCTCTCCCGTAAGGATACTGTAACCCAGCCCGGGATTGCTGAATAGTATCCATGTGACTCCACACCTACCTTCCCTCGGCCCCGGGGAGGTGATTCGCCTGCGAGTTCGCGAGGTTTCATTCATTACCAGCCTTGGGTCTTGTCATTTCACCACTTTCTTTTCTTTCTTTTCCTAACCTTTCAGGTTTTAATTGCTAAGCAAATCCCTCTCTTCCCAACAGGCTCGTACATAGAGAGAGACGTGACTCCTGCCGTCATGGAGGATGACGAGCTGGCCCTAGACCTGGAGAACCTGCTGAGCTTCGCCTACCAGGTGGCGAAGGGCATGGCTTTCCTCGCCTCCAAGAACGTAAGTGGGAGTCACTCGCAGAACGGGGCCCTCGAGAGCCGGCGTTAGAATGCAGAGTGTCGTTTTGAGCGTGGTCACCAAGAGCAGAGGAAATTTAGTTCCTTCGTGTTTCAGCTGCCGTCTCTTTGGAATTCCCGTTCTAATTTATGAGCTTTAAAGTGCAAGCCTGTCTAAATGAGCTTTCCATGAATTTTTTCTTATATGTAGTGAATTCATTTAAAACTTTTGGCTTTTAGGATATACAAACTATGCTCCTAGAAGATAGCGGAGAATCGTTTTTTCAGCAAAAGCTGGGGGTACCATGCTTGGTGAAGCATATACTTGAGTTTTATGGAAGTTAGACCCCAAATATTGTACGTACGGCTTCTGAAGTGTCAGGGAACAAGGGCGTGGGGATTGAGAAGAGAATGCTGGAACCAAAGTGAGGAGGAACGTGGTCTGTGGAAGGGTGAGAGGAATCTGAATAGAATGAGGCTTTAGATCCTACCTTAAACATCACTGGTGACATTTCCAAACAATTACCAAACTAAAAAGAGGAGGATATAGGGTGGCTGAAATAAGGACCCCTCTTCCTTGCCTCCCCGGGAGATGTCAAACTGAAGTTCCAAAGATATTTTTGGAGCTCTATGAAAGGACCTTCAAAGAGATGCATGCAAAATGATTGTTCAGTTTTAAAAATATGATATGACTATTCCTAATGTATTTTCCCACGGATGGAAAGCAGTCCCTGACAAGAAAAAAAAGCATTTATTAGAATTGGTTTTGAAAGCGATTATGGTAATTATGGTCCTGATTATGTGAAACATAAAATGTGAACATCATTCAAGGCGTGATTTTGATTTTTATTTCTTGGCGTACGGAATACTTTAATGTAAAACAAAAGTATTGGATTTTGATAATATAAGCGGCACCCTGGTATTAAAAAGTGGTTTTCAGTCTTGAAAAGTTAAAAGTGAATTTAAATGGTTTTCTTTTCTCCCCCAACCTAATAGTGTATTCACAGAGACTTGGCGGCCAGAAATATCCTCCTTACCCATGGTCTAATCACAAAGATCTGTGATTTTGGTCTAGCCAGAGACATCAAGAATGATTCTAATTATGTGGTTAAAGGAAACGTGAGTACCTATTCTCTGCCTGATGGTCCTGCAAAGGGTTTTTATTTTGTTTATTTTTTTAAGAGAAGGTCTCCCTCTGTCGCCCAGGCTGGAGTGTGTCCATCATAGCTCACCGCAACCTCGAACTATAAAGGATTTTTAGTTTCAAGTTTTGATAAAAATTGTCCCCTGTGGTTTTCATAATGCAAATCTTATCTTGAGATATCATTCATTTTAGCAGTCAAATTAAGTGTACTTCCGCAAAATTTGCATGGCACGCCGACCATTACTACAACTAACATTCGATAATAGAATTCCTAATTCTAATTGTGTAATTATGGGGCATGTGAAGGAAACAGAAATAGCCTTAATTTCATTATAGCCCGAGAATAGCAATGTGCTAGATTGTGCTCAAGTGTAAGAAATTTAGACCTGAAGGTCACAGCGGGAGAATTTTTTTGAGATTGACAAGCTGTAGGAAAAAGATTAAAATTGAAGATCATGTTTCAAGTTAGCTGTATAGAATGTTGGACTCGTGGCCACTGGAGAGCTATTAAGTAGGTTCATAAATAAAAGTAATAATTGGTTTATAGAACATAGTAATTTTTTTTTCAGAGTGCTTTTGTTTTATTGCCAATTTTTGTCATATCCTCAGAATAAACCCATGCCCTAGAATACAGTGTCTTCCCATTTTAAAAGTTGGAGGAACTAAGGCACAGTCTATTCTGGTGATTTTGATCAGCAGTGACACAGGTCAGTAGAGGCTGAAACCAGAGCCCATGATTTCCAGAGCAGCATCCCACTGGTATGGAAAACCACATCCTGCTGTGTATTCTCTGCCTGTTTTCCTAGGTCCATTTCCACAGTCCAGATTTATTCTTGGAGGTAGATTTTTGTGTCCCTTATGATAAGATAATATTTTCTCCTTCATCACCATGGCATCTGGAGGGGTAGGCCGTGCTCCACTTGGTCTTGTAGATGTGTCTCTGGGTTTAGCTCCTGACCAAAGCATGCATTTCCGGAAAGACTCCCCCGAGGCTGGATAGCATCATCAGACGTGTTGATAAAAGCAACTTCTCTCCGTCCCGGTGCAATTTTGGAAGGAAGAATGACAAGTAGTTCATTATCCAGGTCTCTAGATACTGACAAAAGGGCAAGAGGAAGAAGGTAGCAGACTGTAAGCCTGGTCTTGACTGGTCTTGACGAGTTCTAATCTGGCTCCATTATTTAGATTATTTAGCGGCTGCGTAATATTGTCGAGAATTATCCAGCACCTGAGACTTGGTGTTGGATACTTTTCTCCACTTGGGAATAACAGTGACACCTGCCTCTTAAGGTCGTTGTCAGGATTAAATGAGTTCAGTGTGTAAAGCGCTTAGACTGTGCCAGGCACATTCTTAGTAGTCTTTATAGGTGTTTTATTTGACATCAAAATAATGGTGACATTGGTTATGCCACAGCTTCTTACGAGCTTGTTATTGGTTTGCGACCTTAGTTGAAATGGACAGGAGAGGCTGGGCCCCGCCAGGTTTCCAGATTGTAGACTCCAGCTCACGTCAGTCAAACCAACCAATCAGACATCGCTGTCACCAGGGTAGTGGGTACGAAGAATTTATGGGACAAGTTAAAAACACGGAAACTCGCACGTTATGGCCCCAGATTTACACTGTAGTCATTTGAGAACTCTGCGTTGGGTCAGGTGTTCTGAAAGTTCTCGCATTTCATGTGTGTTGTTAGCCCTTGTTAGAATACTGTCTTAAATGCCTAAAATAAATACATAGAATCCACAAGAAAAGCAGTTAAACTGAAGTAGTTATCAAAATATTAAGTGAATTTGTGATATGTTGGTACACGTATTTATGACACAGATTCACGGGCTCTGGCTGTGGTTATAAAAACTACCGTATTTTCAAAGTGGTGGTGAATGTAAATATTGAGATCCCTGTAAACACTGTCACAGGATGTGAAGATACCCGTGATTACTGCTGGTGACAAAGTTACAGGTGCTGCTGATACCACTGTGGTTTATTACTACCTTCGTTTGTAATTGAAGGAAATGCTGGACTTCATTTAGAAGTTAGTGAAAGTAAGGATGTAATTTTTTTCCCTTTGAAGTTCACAGGCCCCTGACTGCAGGATACCCGTAGATCGCAGGTTAAGAGCCCCTATAGCAGCTTTAGCACAATAACTGGGAAAGGATATTAGAAGCCTTTTTTAAAAAAACAAAACAAAAAAACTAAAATAACTTAAGACCAGAAAAAAACCGTCTTCCCAGTTTTCAATCCTAACTGGCTTAAGAGGAGGATCGATTTAGCTTTTTATGATAGATTATAAGATCCAGGGATCCAGAATATATCCAAGAGGAATAGTCACAGGAAGTTTAGCTCAAGTTTAGTGGGAAGACTTCAGGACATGCAGTTCAGCTGTTGAATTCCAGCTGCAGGGTTGGCATAGAGGTTCCATGAAGTGCTCAGGACCAATTCTTTCCTGGATCATCTTCATGGTCCAAGATGACCACCACCAGGACAGCCAGCTGTCCCATCCAGAAGGCAGGAGGCGAGCACGCTAGACAAAACAGGGCAGAGGGCATGTGCCAGCTGTATTTTAAGGAGGTTTTCCTGAAGCTGCCGTACAGAGTTCATAACTTAGGGGCCAGAACTGAGTCACATGACTACAGCTAGCTGCAAGAGAGTCTGAGAAATGTAGTCCTGAATGTGGGAGGCCATGTTTCTGTTACTAAGGAAGGAGGAGGAAACTTGCACAGTGGCATCTGACAGATCTCTGCAGCACTCCCGGCCAGTGGCGGAGCCAGGGTTCCAACCCATGTCTGGCTGTCTCTGACACCTGTGCTCTTAATAACCGTGCTAAACTGACTCAATGTCCACACCTTTAAAATGGGAATAATGTAATGGTGAGCCACCCAGGTCAGAGGTGGTTGGGATCATCTGAGATCCTGTAGGTAACAGACTTTTGTGAGATGCTGCTCAAGTTCTCACCCGACCTTCCAGCAAGAGTAACGTCTGTAAGAATCTTTAGTATTCAGGGTTTTTTTTTTAGCTTCTTGACTGACATTTTTGAATCCGTTGTGCTTCCCTTGCAGGCTCGACTACCGGTGAAGTGGATGGCGCCCGAAAGCATTTTCAACTGCGTGTACACGTTTGAAAGCGACGTCTGGTCCTATGGGATTTTTCTGTGGGAGCTGTTTTCTTTAGGTAAGACGATCCTTGCCAGAGACACCTTCGTTAGACTCTGAGCATCTCCTTGAGGTCTCGTTAGTGTCCTGCATGGTCGTTACTAACGCTCGCTCTGCAAACTGTCTGTGCCGCAGGAAGCAGCCCTTACCCTGGAATGCCGGTGGACTCTAAGTTCTACAAGATGATCAAGGAAGGCTTCCGGATGCTCAGCCCCGAGCACGCACCTGCTGAAATGTGAGGGCCCAGAAGTTTTCCCTCTAGATCACGTTTCCCCTTTTACTTTTCTTTTTAGAGACAGAAACCCAGATGTTGAGGGTTTTCACCAGCACGGTTTGAAATGTCACTTGGTTCCTTTTTATTTCTGTCGTTTATTTTCATAATCTCCCGTCACCAAAAACAGAGTTGCAGCAACATTTTGGACACGCAGTGTTCTGTTTTATGCACATTTCATTCCATACGTCCAGTTGCATGGCTCTGGGATGACTGTGCAAGCTGTTGTGTGGCATACATCTGCAGGCGTTGAGGAGGGACAGTAAGTGGCTCTCGTTTTGCAGGTACGACATCATGAAGACTTGCTGGGATGCTGATCCTGTAAAAAGGCCAACATTCAAGCAGATCGTTCAGCTAACTGAGAAGCATGTTCCGGATAGCATCCATCACGTGAGTGCACTCCGGCCAGGCATAGGATCCCCTTTCTGTCTGTTCCTCCTTTGCAGGTTTTAGGGGTGAGGACTGACCTCCCCACCCCTTCCCCGCTTGAGCTTAGGTTGTAAATTCAGCTTCAGGTGGGGGGAAGTAAAGCAATGGAAACCAGTTCTTTCTGCCCAACCCCCCTGTTCTGAGCCGAAGAAGGATGTGAGAACAGGAGGGGGAAGGGCTGGGGGGCCTTGTACTCAGAAGGGTGGAAGTAGATGTTTCCATAAGGATTCGCCGTGTTTCCTTCCCACCGCAAATCCTGGTCATGGGGTTGGTGTGTCCTCCCTCTCACATGGCCGGGCCATTCATCCTCTGGAGAGCTGGGGTGACGTGAACTGGAAGAAAAGTGTAGAAAAGACAGCTCGTTACCGCAGTGAAATAAGCCCTCTGATCAAACAGGCGTAGCGGGAACACGGCACATAGCTGTCACGCCCGCAAGCCACACGGAATGAGGAGTTGTTTGAAGTCGGAAGATCCTTCCCCGTGATTTGGGGATGGGGGAAGGGAACCTCAGATCCATTATTCCCTCTCCTGCTTTTAAGGAAGAATTAGTGATCCTTACTTTGACTCAGATTTTTTTAAGCTGCTTTTTTTTCCCCCCCTGGGCTGTGTGCTTGGAGCTATCTTTTCCAAGAGCACATTGCTGATATTTTTGGGCTAAAGCCTGTTTTTCTGGGTGTCAAGGCATAGTTCAACATAAACAGCATTTTCTAGCTGGTTGCTTTGATTCTCGACAGGAGACCCCTGGAAGGGCTGTGGGTTTCTCAGCAAACGGCATGGGCTGTTGGGTTGTAGTTGCTTCCAGACTTTTTAGTAGGTTAGATCGGGCTTGTTCCCAGACGGGTCCCGACAGGAGAGCCAAGTGTCTGCACGTTTTGCCGCCATTTCTTGGGTAAAGCAATTTCCTTGGGAAAAATGGGGGGCTGTGTTTGTTTTGTCACTATGACTCGGGTTGGGTGAAACACCTCTCTCTTTGAAGAGTCTTCATCAGCTATTTGTGATTTGGGTGCCGTGAGTGTGCCCTTCGCTGCTGCATTCATTGTAGGGACCCGGGTGTTGACTGTGGGCTTCTTTTCCTCAGATTTACTCCAACTTGCCAAACTGCAGCCCCAACCCGGAGAGCCGCGTGGTGGACCACTCGGTGCGGATCAACTCCGTCGGCAGCACCGAGTCCTCCTCCCAGCCGCTGCTCGTGCAGGAAGATGTCTGAGCAGCGTGTCCGGGCTCCCCCGTGCAGGAATGACCCCCCATTCTCTTATCTTCCACGATGGTTCTTCTGTTCCCCTTCAGCCTGCACCCTACTCCAGGGTAGTGGGCAGCCCCCCGTCATCCTTTCTGAGCACACTTTAGTGGCCGATGGCTTTTGTCGTCAGCCACCATCCCCTTGCAAAGGTTCGAGCTGTATATATTCCCAATAGCAAAGTAGCTCCTGCTGTAAACAGAAAAAAAAAAAAAAATTCTGATTTTTTTGGAAAAAAATTCTGATTTCTTTTGGAAAAAAGAGAGGGAGGGATGGGCTAGATGTCCAGAGTTCTCTCCAAGGGTTTTCCAATTTCTGTTCAAAGAGTATGGTTGATAGTTTATGTGAGTAAGTGGTAGTAGTCACATTTGGCCTTCGGAACCATCCGGGATGATACGATGATGCAGCAAGATTAGAAGCTAAAACCTACACCGTTTGTATGGAAAACAGAACATGATTAGAACACAGGACAGAAGTGTGGACATCTAGGCTTAAGAAATCTAGTATTTCACGCTGGGAATGAGACACAGGGCATGAAGAAATGTTCCCTAAGCGTGAGTAAAGATGCTCTGCCGTAGACCACTGCGTGAGTTTTTGTACTGCCGACCTGGCTTTAGAACAGTTTGCTCTTAGGGAGTTGAATTGGAGAGAAAGCCTCCCCCGCCAGCGTCTGTATATACCCACCTGGCAATTGCCCACGTGCATACATTTGAGGGGGGCACTCCACGAGGTTTAGTTTCTGTGTGCAACCCTAGCATATGTCCACCGTGTGTAGGAATAGATTACGAGCCATGTAAGTTTGAAGGAAACAGATAATATACTTTTTTTTTTTTTTAAGGAAAAAAATGTAACCAGCCAAGCACAGTCTTAACGAAATCTCCTCTTTTAGCCATTGAACTTGCTCTATAGATTCTCCAGAGCGAGGCTTTCAGCTTCGGAATGGCATGGCACACGGGGGATTTGATGCCATTTGAGAAAGTTCCTGATTTTACTGCATGGCTTCCCAGCAGTGAGAAGACAGTGCTGTCTTGGCTCAGATTCTCTGTAGCAGGAGATAAAACGTAGATTCAGCCTCCTTCATAGGCATGTCCTGGACACCAGGCCAGTATCTATAGGAGTGTGTGTGTGGGTGTGGGTGTGTGTGTAGACAAATATTTTAGAGGGGTGATCTTGCCCCAGATCTCAGAGGTTCCTTCAGCACCCGAGAAGTAACTTGGCTTTCATCATCCCTACTGCTCTTGTTTGGCTTCACACAGCTTTCTAGAATAGCTTACCAGAAGCTTCCATAAAAGCACATACGAAGCAAAAGGCTTCAGTACCTATGTGCAGCCCACCTGCACTTAAGACACTCTGTTATTCAGACTCAACATACTGTACCCATTCCTTAGATTTTATATGATGCTACTGTCCCGTTGCAACATACTCACATTTTACCCTTTAGACTGTAGCCTAGATATTATTGTCATAGTCCGCCTGTTTCTCCCCCTCCTCCCTGCCCAGTATAAAAGGTAAACGTGTACATGGCAAGGTTCGTGTGTTGTCTTGCAAGATTCAGGTATGTTGCCTTCACGGTTTCCCCCTCCTACGTCCCTTAGACGACATTTAGACAACTGTGGCCATTATCTGGAAGTTGCCATTTGCACTGACGTTCTACGCTCTCGCACCTTTTCCAAAGTTAACCGGTTTTGGGGTTGTGTTGTCCTCTAAGAAATTGTCGCGGTTTGCCATACTTCGTCTGTAAAATTCCTTTGCGTTTCTACTGACTTTGGTTATAGTAAAAGTGGTCGTTTATTGTAGGTGTCTAGGTACTTCAGGGGCACTTCATTGAGAGTTTTGTCTTGGGTATTCTTGAAAGTTTATATTTTTATAATTTTTTCTTACATCGGATGTTTCTTTGCAGTGGCTTTAATGTTTGAGATTATTTTGTGGCTTTTTTTTGTAAATATTGAAATGTAGCAATAATGTCTTTTGAATATTCCCAAGCCCATGAGTCCCCGAAAATATTTTTTATATATACAGGAACTTTATGTGTAAATATGGAAGCAGTATACATTTAAAGAATGTTGGTGTTTCGTGTGTTTTATTCCTGATACGTTGTCCACATTGTTGACAGTTCTGAAGAATTCTAATAAAAATTTAAATATATAAATCCAATGGGTTTTTGATTATTTCAAGCCTAGAAGAATTAAACTTTGAAGTATGAAAGTGTATTCCCCTTAACATTAGAAAGTTGTGTACCCAGTTTCCATAAAATACATGCAGAACTATCCAATCGCAGTAGGATCTATAGACTTGGAGATGCAACCAATATTTATTAAAGAACTTTCATACGGGCTGCATTTTCTCTTTCATTCTTAAAATCCGAGGTCTCTATTTAAATTGAAAAATGGATGTAGAAGACATTTTGAAAATTTTTACACATAGCCATGATTATTAGGTTGATTCACGTGACATGGCCATTTTTGTTGGCAAAATCATGGTCAAGTAACAGCAATTTTATGATCTAACCTAATACAACTGGCGTATTTCCTCCTACATGAGATTATCTAAAAATTAATATGAAAAAAGTGATTGACCAAAAGCTGACATCAGGAATCCCAAGAAGGTGGTTAGAGGAGGTTGGCTTGGGTTTTGAAGAGGGGTATTTCAAAGTGAGATAGAGTCATGCTCCACCTCAACCCTTACGCCTACCTGCTTCTGGAACAGAATTCGGTTTCATCAGTTGCTTGGAGGAAGGTGCTTTCTGCCTCTTAGTTGGGTACTGTCATGGGGGTGAAGCATTCTGCGTGACCAAGCAGTACTGTCCTGACCCCTGGAAGCTGTAAAGGCTGAGGGTTCTCAGGGCCTGAAACACAGAACCACCCCTGAACCACGTAATTACATAAAGAATGAGTTAGGGCCAGGTGCAGAGGCTCACGCCTGTAATCCCAGCACTCTGGGAGGCCGAGGTGGGAGGATCGCTCGAGGTCAGGAATTCAAGACCAGCCTGAGCAAGAGCAAGACCCCATCTGTACTAAAAATAGAAAGAAATTAGCTGGACAACTAAAAGTATATGTAAAAAATTAGCCGGGCATGGTGGCGCATGCCTGTAGTCCCAGCTACTCGGGAGGCTGAGGCAGGAGGATTGCTTGAGCCCAGGAGTCTGAGGTTGCTGTGAGCTAGGCTGATGTCACTGCACTCTAGCCCAGGCAACAGGGTGAGACTCTGTCTCGGAAAAAAAGAAGGAATGAGTTAGGCACCCAGACAGCCTCAGTCTTGACTACCTTTATTGATGTGACATCCACACCTACAGAAAACATCTCCTCCAAGAAAACAGAAGGGTGAACAGTGACCTGTAATGAAAAACGATCCTTTTAAAGCCAGGAGGACATCGTGTGGCCAGGAATGTGTCAATAATCAGTGACAAACAGACCCACACTTCACCATTATTTTATTACAAGACAGCAATGAATGCTAACGGGTCACAAAACAAAGAAGTCTTTTTTTCCAAATGTTTTTACTGTCATTTAACCTTTTTTGGTGTGTAAAATTTCGAGTTAGAAGCAGTCACCAGGCCCCTGTGTCACGGGTCTAGCTAATTTCTCTCCGAGCCCAGCTTTGCACAGCAAAGTAGTTTCGGGTGCTTGGTGTCCAGGCTCGAACTTGGTTCGAATCCCAGTGCCAGCCCTGATTCTGCCAGTTATGTTGTGTGACGCTGGGCAGATTAGCTCCTGAAATCTCCGTTCCATAGCAGTGTCTGCCACATGTGTTAACAGGAAGCTGTGAAGACCGCCTTGTCCGTGTGCCTCATGGGTGAGTCTTGCATGGCCACTTAGCCTCGTCAAGTGGGAAGGAGGAAGCGGCTACTGCCTGGCATAGAATTACAAATTGCTTTATAGAATTATAAACTCAAAAATTGCTTCTAGTTGTTGTCTTTCTTAAATGCAAACAACTCTGTACAAATGCGTTGCAAAACTTGACTTCCCTATCAAGATTTCTGTGTTTTTACTGAAACCCCAATGTTTCAGCCAGGAATTCAAGGCTCTCCATGCTCTTGCTCTCAGACTTTGCCTTGCCTCTGCTCTCCCAAAGCCCCCATCTCTTTCAAGACCAGCGAAATCATCTCATCGGGAAGTTGTCTCCGAATTCCCACGGCTCTCAGAATTTCTTAACAATCGATATCTGCCTCGCACTGTAACTGTTTTGGCTCTCGGCTGAGGTGGTACCCTGTGCCCACTATAACCAGATTTAAACTCAGTTAACGTAAAATACCCATATGTGCCGGGGCCACTGGTTTTGCTGGTATCATCTACTTGTTTAGATATCGAATCATCCAGACACTCAAGGCTGAATTGCCCGAGAGGTCGCAGGGGTTAAGACTCGCCTAAGCTCACCCAGGAGTACGCAGAGCCAGAGTTTGCATCCGGATCTGAGTGTCTGCACCTTGGTGGTGGCAAACACCGGCTCTTCCCGTGCTGGCCCCACTCACGGGCCACCGTCCTCTCCCTCTGACCCAAGATGCTTTAGAAGTCGCAGCCCACACACGTCAACCGGAGTCAGCCCAAGGAGAGACTTATCCGTCACCCTTAAATTGTCACCACGTCTCCGTTTTCTCGAAGTGCAGGTGATTTTCATCACACACACCCCTGAAGCTGCCAGCACGGTGCTCCGTGAGTAGTTAATTAATAGTTTTTCAATAAATAATTAAACATTCCATCAGCGTTGGGAGCGAGGGAGAGCCATCTGGGAGAGACGGTGGTCCGGGAAAGACAGCAAGTCGAAGAGGACTTTTACCCAGAGTGGGACCCAGGAGGGCAGCCTCACTTTGCACTGGGGAGAAGGAAAAGGGGAACTGGGGACGTTCCCTCGGGCAGCCTCACCGAGGCCCACACAGCTGCTTTGTGGGAACAAGAAGAGGAGAAGTAAAGCAAAGGAGGGCTCGGCTAGATGGGGAAGGGCGGAGAGGAAGGGAAAGTGGCAGGAGCTCTCTTCCTCATTCAGAAGCGGGGAGAGGCGCTGAAGCTGCCAAGAAGTCCCTGGGCTTGAGGTGCAGGAGCCGAAGGCTGAGGGAGACCCACCCCACCGCAGCCTTGACCTTGGAGGTCAGCAGTGCCGGCGCCTGCGCGGGGGACACCCCACCAGAGGAGAGAGCTTGATGCAGGCTGGGCAGCCGTCAGGGGCCCTCTAGCAGGGAGAGAGTGTTGGTCTTCCAGGGCTGCCATGACAAAGTCCTCAGACTGACTGGCTTCCACAACAGAAGTCGATTGTCTCACCGTTCTGGAGGCTGGAAGTCTGAGGTCAAGGTGTCAGCAGGGTTGAAAGCCCCTTCCCGAGGCTTGTGAGGGTCTACTCCATGCCCGTGTTACAGCTTGTGGTGGTTTGCTGGCAGTCTCTAGCTCCGGCAGTCTTCAGTCCTTGGCTTCTAGAACTCTGCCTTCATCTTCACATAAAGCGCGCTCCTGTGTGTGTCCGTGTCCCCCTTCCCCCTTTTATGAGGACACCAGTCATACTGGATTAGGGACCCACCCTATTTCTGTATCACCTCGTCTTGTCGGGCGTGGTTTCTGACAGGTATTTGTCCTCATTCTTTGGTTCCCTGCTTGGAAGAATCGCAGGCAGGGCCGGTGCGACAGAGCGATGGCAGGCACTTAACGCTTCCACATGAGCAGCTTTTATCGCAAAGCAGAAGCGAGTTTCAGAGAGAGGAACGTGTCTGTCCCCACGAGTGGAGACGACCCCGAGTTTAAAGACAGAAAGTATAGAACATCCTCAAAGTCAGTAGACAGTGGATTGCTCCAGTAAGGAACAGCGTCGTTCCAGGGTTCAAGTCTGTCTTTTATGCTAATCCCTAATAATATGTTAAGCTGGGGGTGGAATATTCATGTCTTTTTGGGAAAGTAGGTGGAGAGTCCCAGAATCATGTACCCGCCCCTATTTTCTGTCCTTGTGTGGCTGGCTGCTGAACTGTCCCGGCAGTAGGGAGTGTGAGTTTTACTATGCTAAAGAGGGAAAGGTTACCTTTGGTCATAAGCTCCTAGCTTCTGTACATGCTCCCAATTCTAGGAGGTAGGTATTATTTACCCTTTTACTTTGCCTCTAGGGGTTTGCTATCTTGCCCTGAACCTCGTGGCTATGCACAGTGGAGTTGAGAGGGAAGCTCTAGTTTGACCCCTAATCCTAGGATTTTAAGCACTGGTTTCATCAGTCTAGCTGGTATATGAACAAGCCCTTTATTGTTCTTTTCTCGGCTTTGGGTGATTTTTTTTAGCCATTTCGTTTCACCTTCAAAAATACAAGAGAAGGTAAAAACATCAAATCAACCACTTTGCTACTTATTACTAACTCCTCCAAAATGTTGGTAAGAATGTGGCTGCAGTCAACACTGATGTAACAGGCTCCAGAATTTTCTGTTGATTCCACAAGTGCGTGATGTGCGCACTTCCTTAGGTACCACGTGGACTTCCCCATGTCCTCCAGGAACATTTCGCCCTCTGTGCTTCAAGGAACAGTCTTGTTCGTTTGAGTCTTGTGAGAAAAAGAAATGCTTGATTCACAGAGGCGTGGGGGGTCTGCCGTGTAGCGAGGAGCCCTAGAGAGGACAAATCGACAATTTCGGATCAGTGAGGGTGTGGGTGAGAATACTGCCTTTCCCTTGACTCAACAGTCGTTATCGTTGGTTATAAATTAACAAGCTCTTACCCGTACGTCTCCTCCACTGCTGACGCCACGTTCGTCGGTTAGATGCAGCTTCCGTGATGTGGGTTCTTCTATGAAGGCTTTAACCTCACGAGGGCTGGGTCCTCAGGGCAAACACTCCTAGTTGAAATAAATGTTCTTGAGGGGCTCGCCTGCGTGTCTCCCTACGTGGTTGGCTTTGAAGTTTTGCGTGCTTTTTCAAACACATCCGCAGGACCATGGTGTATTTTATGAGAGCGACCTTTTTCTTTGTGGTCTGTGGCTTAGCAGGTGCTCTTGTTCTATAACAAATGAAGAATGAGGACAGGCAAAAGGACTTTCTTCATGGCTGCTTGTCAGGATACGAATAGGCATTCTAGGGCAGCCGAAAACCTTGTGTCCACACAACAGGCCTGAGTGCCAAATGGCGTCATTGTCCTCGTCATTGTCCTCTACTCTCGGTACACCTTAGTGTTTGGTATAGAAAACTGGTGAACTAACTTTTTCTACTGCTACATCCAGATATTCCAGTTGACATTATAATCTGATGTAAAAATAGTTTTTATTTGGTGAGCTAATCAGTTAGCAACTACCTTGAGTGGCTTTGTTAAGAAGGATACAGAGGCTTCAAACAGGTTCAGTGAGAAAGAATTCTGATTAGTGATGTCTGCTTGGACATGAGCATGGGGAATTCCTCATGTGTGCTAACTTTTACATACCACCCGTATATAGCTCTTATTATGTTCTCAGTGCTTTACATGCATTAATTAATCCTCTCAACAACAATATGCAATAGTTATTTTTTTACACATGAGGAAAATAAGACATAGAGAGTTCAATTAAACTTGCCCAAGATTATGTAACTAGGAAGTGGCAAAGGTAGGATTTGAATTCAAGGAGTCTGGCTCCACAGTTTGGATTCTGAACCACTATGTCACACTGCCTCTCTGTGCATTTATTTTCCTATTTTGATCAAGAAAGACTACCTACGTCAGCCCAGTTCAAATAGGCCTCACATTATTCCCGGAGGTGGGATACAAGAGGGAGTCGTCTCTACCATGATGCTTCCTGGACCAGAGCTTCGTGGGCCTTGACTGCCCTTCTTTTCTCCCAGGCTGGTAAGGATTTAGATTCCTGATCTTGCAAAATGAGATGGATTTTTCAAACAGAGAAAGAGGAAATCCCAAGGATGAATAGGCAATCAGAGCGAATGTTGGTGACAGTTTAACCCAGGTGTCTGAAATGCATAATATCAGAAGGGAGAGGGGGAGTTGAAGACAACAGTACAGTGTCAGGAGTTCCAAGCCCGTGGGCTGGCCTTACCTGGGCCGCTATTTACCACTTACCTGATCCCTTTTTAAAGGCAACCATTTATTAAGCACTACACACTTAACTTGCATTATTTCATCTTATCCTCACAACAGCCCTAGGAGATAGGGATTTCTCTGCATTACAAAGATGAGGAAACTAAGATTCTAGGAATTTAAGTAAATTTCCTTTGACTCTAAGATCCCTCTCAATGGAATCACACAATTTCAACATTTGTTGTTTTTGCTGCTCCTGAATCCGGTGTCAAGTGAAAATCCCAGTAAGAAAAACAGACGGTAGCAATAGGGGTCCCAGAAGTTCACTTACCTGGCTCTTCTCCTCTCCCACGGCTACCCCTTGGACTCTAGTGCTTTTTCAGACCACTTTTGGGAAACCACTAAAAGTCCCCTGCAGTTTAGCAGCTTAAAATACCCCCCTGCCATGCTGTGGGGGACTGTGGTTGATGTCTCCTCTTACTGGAAGACTTCCTGTCTGTGGGGCACCTCGGGGCATTCCCCAGCCACTTGTGCCCAGACTGCTCTGTTGACTCACACCGGAAGATTCAGAAGGAAGCATGCCTTCCATGTCTACAGGTTTTCCAGATTTCTCTAGCGCTAAGGCTCTTGTTTCCAATTTTCTTTTTAATTATTATGTAATATACTATTATTTTAAAAAGATTTCCTCAACTCTTATTCTCCCTTAGGTTGTCCATGTTAACTTTGACATGGTTCTTTCCATACCTTTCTTGTTTTTATACATATATGTATGTTATTTAAAGACATGGGATTATACTATATTATATATATTCTATATATAATATGTTATATATTCTATAACTAACATTTTTAACTTACAGTGTATCATGATTATCACTTCACATCACCATATGTAAATTAAACTTAGAATTTCCTATAGTACAGACATCCCCAAAACCTGATGCTTTCATATAAGACCTTGCCACATCGGCTATTAGAAGTCTAAGGTCTTATATTTTTTGGTTCACTTCTACCAAATGTAGAGGATGGCAAATATTTGTTTGTTTGGGTCAAAAACTAAGTCGGGGGGAGAATGTGCTACTCGATTTTACTCAGTGTATTAAATAAAGGTGATTTATATGAGAAGGGCCAGTGCAGTGTCAGCTGAGGTGCACGTACTTATTCAAGGTTAACCCTGAAAATATGACATATGTTGGTAAGTAAAAAGGGACTGAGAAAGTAGAAGGAATATTAGTGTGCCTGGATTGGTTTTTATTTAATTTACTTTAAAAGTAAGATTATTAGCTTTTTGTAGATGTCTAAAGGAGACTGGAAGAAAAGAAATTTTCCCATCACACACATGGTTCTACAGATTGGCTGCCTATGATTAAAATAAAGCCAAACCACAGCAGGGTTCCATAAGATATTCACTCTTCAGATAACAATAGGTTATCACTTTCCTTTTGAACTGCTCTCCAATGAATGCAACCCCCCCTCCTCCTAAGAATGTCAATCGGTCCTCACCGCAGTTTGGGCTGATTGGTAAAGCATCAGCCTGCTCTTAACCGACAATGAAAATCGCTGCACTCCAGGTGCTTGTCAGACAGTACAACCTCCGACTCCCTGACATTCAGAATCCATCAAAAACCTGGTTGATGGAAACAACCATCATGCATAGTTGTCTAAAGAACCATCGGTGCATCTGCCCTCTCCTTCGAAATCCGAGTTCTATCCACGAATTTGAGAAAGCCGTGTGCATAGATGAGGTCATATGGTGCCGTAACCCCAGAATCGTTTTTGCCAAATTATCCTTTGGGGTCATCCAAAGTCGTCAAATCAGAGGACTCGGACCCTAGATTAAGGCACTTGCAAAAAGAACATTGTTATGATCTGTGTTTGGAGTCAGGCAGACTTGAGTTTGAATTCTAGCCCTGCCGTCTATTGGCTGTAAGAATTCAGAGGAGTCTTAGAACTTCTCCGAGGAACAGCTCCTAGCTCATAGGCTGTTTGTACAATTAAATGAGAGAATCTACATGAAGTGTTGGCAGGACAGTACTGAACACATGGTCTTATCGGAGCAGCCATTATTTTAACCAGTGCCCTCTAGGTCTTCTGTGAAGCATAAAGACTGATGTCCAAACTCACTGAATGTTCCGGGCCAGTAGGTTGTTCTTAGTTTGCCCGCACCTCGTGTTCACCCCAGCCACATGGTGTGCTCACCAGGATCAGTTGCTTTGTTCCCAAACACGTTTGGCCAGTTGAATTTGTTACCATGATAACATATTGTAATACTTACGTTAAAATATTCCAGAATGTATGACTATTAATTGTTACTTCAATAAAAATCAAGGGAAACGTTTGGAAAGATGTCATCAAGGTGAAGAGCCATGAAAAGTTGCTGTCAGAGTAGATGTGGGCATAACTATTTAAAAAATGAGGAAAAGACTATTAAAAAAACCTGGAAGAAACACACACTCAAAACGCTTCACAATTTGTCTAATTTCACACCCCAATTTAAATAAACGGAAACGCCAAATCATAGATGTTGCGTTGTGGATGTGATTTATATGAGAAAGATGGCACCATCATTCACATCAGGGGGCTCTTGAAAGAAAGGGCACTGAAAGATTGGAGAACTCATGTGTATTCATAGAATTAAGTTAAGTAAAAGCCTTAAGGTATGCCTGTATTACGATTTTTGTAAATACCCCTCTTTAACCAGCAATTTTGCTTTTATTTTCTTAAACAACCAGTGAGTTACTGGACCCAGATCATTTCTATTGTATTATTATCATTAAAGGCACTTTTAAAATTCATCAGGGAACTCTCTTTCTGGTCCCAGGACAAGTGGTGCTTTTCCACGAGACGAAATGTTTTGGCTTAATGGATTTCGTGAATCAAATAATTGTCCTCTTTGTAGTCAGTCACTCCTAGAAAGCTTAGAGCCAAATTGGCGATGTACCCCTTGCAAAGGGGGACAACCTGATGATCTGCATTTTGTACTAATCTCACGGCTAGCTCCTTATTTCCCCTTCATTTCATTTCCCTTTAATTGTTTAAAAAGATTTATGATATTTTAAATAACTCTATGTATCATTCAAGGTACAGATACAAAACCCATGACGGTTCTATTTCAAGCAGAGAGGGATTTAATACAGGGGATTAGGTGCTCCTAGCCTAAGTTTAGAGAGATGAAGGATGGGCTCTGGGCTGGGCCTCCCAGACAAATGCCTCCCTGAGAAAAACAGTGCTCAACTGACCCCCAAGCGCTGCTGCCGCCTCTGGCACGGCCAGGAGATGAAAACCAGGAGGCTACCCCTGGAACTGCTGACTTCAAAA
Source organism: Lepilemur ruficaudatus (assembly GCA_963574885.1). Taxonomy (NCBI): domain Eukaryota; kingdom Metazoa; phylum Chordata; class Mammalia; order Primates; family Lepilemuridae; genus Lepilemur; species Lepilemur ruficaudatus. The sequence goes on along the minus strand of CAUYRT010044322.1, from coordinate 12,778 downwards.
GCTGCAACTCCAAGATGAGGAGACCGCTGCTGTTGCTGAGGCTTAGAGGCCGGGCGACGCCATGTTTGCCAGCAGCAATGGCTGCCGCGGGAGGGCAAAGATGGCCGCCCCCTCACTTGCGCCTTCTGAGCTGAGTACAGGTGCTTCTGATCAGGGTGGGATCCAATTCACCGCAAGAACCGGAGCTTCAAGTGCACACAAAACACTTTCTAGTCAAGTAGTCTGCAGTGCTGCAGTCCAACTAGAAGAAGGTGGCCATGAATGCCAAAAAGCCAACCCCACTATACTCTTGAGTATTTTTGTGAGTCTCCACAAATCCTTTCTGGCCCAAGGTGGGGCAGGGGGACATCTGATGAGAAAAATGCTCCAATCCTTTTAGTTTTAAAAAAAATGCAAGTAGCAACTTCTCCCATTTCGTCATACCCCACATACCTTCGTTCCTCAGACACACATTGGGGAGTCACGCTTAGAGGACAGAGAGGAGAACATGCAGAGTTAGACCAGCGAAGCTCTGACGCTACCTCTCAGGAGCCAGGGGACACTGAACCACGCTGAGACCAGTCTTTTCACTAATACAAGGAGAATCCTGGTAACACCTGCCTTAACCACCTCGAATAATATTGTAGGGATCAAAGGACACGGTGTGTGGTAACTTTGACTCCGTGAAATTGTCTGTAAGGTTCTCATTATTTTTGTCTTTAAAAGACATGTCACAGCCGGGCGCAGTGGCTCATGCCTGTCATCCTAGCACTCTGGGAGGCCGAGGTGGGAGGATCACTCGAGTTAAGGAGTTCGAAACCAGCTGGAGCAAGAGAGAGACCTTGTCTCTACTAAAAAAAATAGAAAGAAATTAATTGGCCAGCTAAAATATACATACAAACAATTAGCCGGGCGTGGTGGCGCATGCCTGTAGTCCCAGCTACTCGGGAGGCTTGAGCCCAGAAGTCTGAGGTTGCTGTGAGCTGGGCTGACGCCACGGCACTCTAGCCCGGACAACAGAGTGAGACTCTGTCTCAAAAATAAATAAATAAAAGACATGTCACATTTATTTTTCTAAATCAAATTTTATGTGCTCCATACCCGCATCCTACCAAGCTGCCAAGAGTTTTACTCTAAGTCACTAACTGGGGCTTCCTTTACTCCCCAGGAATGTGTGGAAGGCCCTGGGACTCACATGGTAAGAGAGGGGGGTGGTTCTTGGTATTCAGTTCACACTGGTCCATGTGAGACGCTCATATAAAAGCCACACATGGTCCCTTGAAGCCAGACATTTCTGCTGCTTCTGGACCAGATGGGGAACCGGGTCTTCGCCATGACTGAGCCTGAACACCTCGGCCTGGCTTGCCTTTGCCTTTGGGAGTGTTCCTCACTGGAGTGTTGCCGTGTGCAAAGCATGAGTCCCGGCTACTTGCTGCACCATCAAGCTCCTATCCCCTCGTGTGTCTCAGGGACCCTCCCTACATATCCTCCTAGCTCCCATTCAAGTCCCACTTGGCTCCTCACCGCCTCTGGGAAAACCTAGCTAATGTGCTGGGATTTTGATTGCCGTCACATTTAATCCATAGATCAATTTGAGGAGAATTGACATCTTTATAATATTGATCTTCTGGTTTGTGAAAACTAACGTATTCTTCAAGTTATTTAGGATTTCTTTAATTTCTCTCGGTAACATTTTATACTCTTCGGTGTATAGATCTTAAACAGCTTTTATCAGAATTAGCTTTAGATACCTGATTGTCTTGATGCTGATATTTGAAAAATTGATTTGCTAGCTGTGGCTGGTATATAAAAACACAGATGATCTTTTGTTGTTGATCTTATATTCAGAGATCATACTAAATTAACTTATTATTTATAAAAATTTATATGTAGATTTCTTGGGTATAGACACAAATCATGCCATCTGTAAATAATGACAGCTTTATTTTTTGACTCTTTATCCTTTTACCTTTTATTTCTTTTTATTACTTTATTGCATTTATTACACTGTACTGGCTAGGACCTCCAGGGTGATGTTGATTAGAAGTAATGATAAAGGCATTCATTCTTTCCTTACTCTTAATCTCAAGGCTCAGTGTTCTGTGGGATTTTTTTTCAGATAGTCTTCACCAGGCTAAGGAAGCACACTTCTATTTCTAGCTTGCTTAGAGTTTTTATTATATGTGGCTGTTAAATTTTGTGCAATGATTTTTCTGCTTCTATTAAGATGATCATATGATTTTTCCCTTTGTTCTGTTAAGGTGGTAAATCACAGCTACTGATTTTCAAATGTTAAATCAACTTTGCATTCTTAGAATAAACCCAGCTCAGTCTTGATGAATATTCTTTCTCATATTCAATTTACTAATCCTCTTTTAGGAATTTTTTGAATTTTATATTTATGTTTGTGAGAGGCTCTGGCCTGTGCTTGTTAGGAATTAATATCAAAGTATTGTTGGTCTACTAAAACCAACTGGGAGATGTTTCCTCTTTTTGTATTCTCAGGAAAAATTTAGATAAGATTGATGTTGTTTTTTCCTAAAATAGCTTAAATATTTGGAAGAATTCACTGATGAAGCCATCTGGGTCTGCGTTTTCTTTGCAGGAAGGATTTTACTATAGATTCAATTACTTTAACAGATATATGCCTGTTCCAATTTTCTTTTTATTCCAGAATGAGTTTGGGTAGGTTTTGTTTTTCTATTTGTCTAGTCCATCTAAATTTTTTACTTTATTGGCAAAAAGCGTTCAACATATCCTTTTATTATATTTTTAATGCCTGCAAGGTATAGAGTGACATTCACTTTTTTTATTATTATTGAGATTGGCTATTGGAGCATTGCCTTTTTTTTCTTAATTGGGTTATCAAGCAGTTTATACAATTTTTTCAGAGAACCAACTTTTAATGCTTTGTATTTATTTTTATTTCATTAATTTCTCCTCTTTATTATTTTCTGCCTTCTACTTCCTTTAGTTTTAATCTGTCCCTCTTTTTCTGATTAAATCTTTTACTTAATTTCCAAACATTTGGGGATATTTTTGTTATTGATCTCTAGCTTAATTCCACGGTGGTCAGAAAACACACTTCATAAAATTTCAATCCTCTTAAATTTTTGAGTCTTGCTTTGCAGTCTAGCATTTGAATACTTTACATAAATGCCTCTTGTGCATTTGAAAAGTACATGTATTCTCAGTGGTTTGGTATAGTATAGATATGAAGTAGGTCAATTTATACCCATTCATATATTTATTTATATCTACTCATATTTATAAATTAGGCCAATTTCATTAGTAGCTTCATTCAAATCTTTATATCTGTATTAACATTTTTGCTTATTTTATCAATAACTAAGAGAGACGTGTTACAGTCTCCCACAGTGGCTGTGAATTTTCCTGTTTCCTCTTTCAGTTGAGCCAAATTTCGTTTATGCAATTTGAAGATTTGCTTTTGCTCTGCAGGCAGTTAGAGTAGGGTTGGTTCAGCCTAATCCCATAAGCTGACTTGAAGCTGGGTCTTTGTGAGAGCTGGTCTAGTCCCGTTCATATCCTTCCTGGTAAAAATTCTGAAAATATTTTAAGATCACTTCTACATGAATAGCACTTTTTTAAAAAAACTTATATTTACTGGGTTATTATAAAAGATACAACTCAGAAGAGCCAAGTGGAAGAGAGAAGCATTGGGGCAAGGTATGGGGGAGGGGTGGGCAAAGCTTCCACACCCTCTCCGGGCACACCCGGCTCTCCAGCACCTTGCCATGTGAGGCAACCTGGCAACCCATCAAACCTCCCTGTTCGAGAGTTTGTTTAGAGCTTAACTCCAACCCCTGCCCCACTTCCTGGAGGTCAGTGGGTGGGACTGAAAGCCTTTTTGGTGACCAGCTCCATCCTGAGGCTATCCAGGAGCTCTACCCTAAGTCATTAGGGTAAACTCAAGCGTGACCAAAAGGGGTCCCTTATGAAGAACAAAAGGCACTCCTATCACCTAAAACATTTCAAGGACTCTAGAAGCCTAGTGCCTGGAACCAGAGACAGATGTGTTTCCTATGTACAACGTCACCTTGCGTGAACGCAGGGTGTACTTCCATTTACAGGCATGCCTTGCAGATAGTGTGGGTTCGATCCCAAACCACCACAACAAAGCGAATATTAGCAATACTCCTTGCCTGTCTACTGTGTACAAGGCACTATAATAGCTGCGGAATCTTCTCTTATTCTAAATGTTATGAACGGAATGCAGCCGTCTTCCAGAAGGAATCATCAGCGCTAAGGTGAGCGTTTCCTGTTTGGTCTTCTGGTTTCTCAGGGGTTTCCACTGACTCCGTCCTACAGTGTATCGCCAGGTGAGTTTTTCAGAAGCGTCTCTTTCATTTCACCAGATGTATACTCAAAAACTTGCCTTTGTTTCTTAGTGCCTGGGGAATAGAAGCGGAAGTCTTTTTCTGCCCAGCTGGGAGGATCTATGAGGCGCTACCTTGTATCATACCTTGGATCTTAACAAAAAGTTTTCCAGACACATATTTGATCTGAATTTAATCTGAGGCCATTTTTAACAGGCAGTTTCCTGGATTTGATCTTTGCTTAAGAACACCTTTTAATTTATGGTGTTTTTAAATTTATTATTTTAATTTCTAACCTTTTTCGGGCTAGAAAGAATATTTTAAGCTTTCTGTATTTCTCTAAATTCTGCATGAAAATTGAACAGCTCTTTCTTTCATTAACTTCTCTCTTATATATTATAGGCAGCTAGATGAAACAAATCGATACTTTTAATATTCTGTCTGGAAATTTCCTTAGCCATGACTACTAATTAATGAAATACCCTTTCTGTTTTCCCTGTGACTGTGGGTGACGGTTTTGGCAAACTTTCTGCAACTGTGCAACACAGGTTGCCTTTTCTCTGGGTTCCAATAATCATTTTCTTAGCGTCCGACCAGCCTTTGCTAAGAATATCCTCAAGGCCCTTCTGGCTTCTACCTGCCATTTGATTTCCATGACACGTATTCAGGTGTGCATTCAACTCATTTTCAAAGCGAAGCTGATTCCTGCAGCTCCGTCCCCTGAAGCTCCCTCTTCATCTACCCACCCCCATTTCAGGGAGTGCCTCCGTGATCTATCCAGTTGCTCTGGCCAGAATCTCAGGAGTGATCCTCTGTCTGTCCCTTTCCCTTGTTTTCCATATAAGGTAAGTCTTGTTGGCTCTGATGCCAACATAGATCCAAACGCAACCACTTTTCACCATCTCCGCTGTCGTCACTGAATCTCAGCCTGCACCTGCTCTCACCTGGATTGCTGCAAGAGCCTTCCAGCTGTGCCCGTGTGTGCTCTTGTTCTCCTACCATCCATCACCCACCCGGAAGCCAGAATGTCCTTTTCGTAATATGTATTTTCATGTCACTTCTCTATTTGAAACACTCCTGTAGTCTCTGACTGCACTTAAAATGAAATGAAATCCAAAGTCCTTGCCTTCTCTGCGCGTCCCCAGATGAGCTTGTCCCTGCCTCCCTCTCGGATACTCTCTCGCACCTGTTTGCTCCCTTGTGCTCGGGCCACGCTGGTCTTCTGTCTGTTTCTCAAGCGTGGCGAGCTCACTGCTCATCTTTAGTGTTAGATGCTTCTGCCAAAAACCCGTTTTCTCAGAGAGGCATCTCTGAGCACCTATTTAAATGAACCCTTCCCAGCCCCCTGCTAGACATTCACTATCCCATCACAGCTTTTTAGTTTCTCAGTGGCAATCACCAATCTCTGAAATTATATGTTTACTTATGTCTATCCTATCTCCCTCCAACTTCCAAATGTAAGCTCCATGGGATCAGGACCTTGTCAATCTGAGCCTCCTTGCTTAGGCAGCGTCTGGCTTAGAGTTGGAGTGCAATGCAAATATTTGTTGGCTGAGTGAATGAATATGTGGATGAACCACCTCACAGGGGTCCCGTGCATCTCAGACGCCAGCATCTATTTGCCTAGACTCTGCATAATCTGGTTTCATGGCTAACACGCACTGAAAGCTGACAGTTTTTGAATTAAGACAGTATTTCATCAATGCAGACTCCGTTTCAAGGCCCAAACCCATTTCAAGTTGTCAAGGCCCGAGTCCACTGCCTTTAATGCAATCCAGGGACTGTTCTCACCATCATAATCTGTGTCAGTAAACACATCAGAGTTCAGGTATTTCATCCTGATGTGAGTTCCGTGACGGTGGGTAGCTTATTCCCATGATCAGCTTTTTAACGTATTATTCAGTTTAGAAACGAACGTAAAAGGACTCAGGAAAACCATCCTCCATAGAAGCACATAAACTTGCAAGTAATGGTTCAAAACATCTATCCATTGCCCAACGGATGATTTGTAATTACAGATTACACATTTGGTAAATAGGTCTTCGTGGGCCCTTTGAACCTTGTTTTATTAGGTTAACAGATAATTAGGGTCTTTTATGCAGCCACACCGTAACTTCTCCGCTGGAGCAATTCAAGTCTGCAGAATGGATCCCCAGCTCTGCTGGGTTTTTTGATGCATCTCTGCAGCTCCTATTAGAGCTAGTGAGGGTGTCAGGGAGAGGCTCACCCTGGTGTTTAGGGAGAGAGCTGTTTAGCAGCCAAGGTAGACCCCAGCAGTAGCAACCAGAGTGAGAGGGAGGTGGCGGGGAGAGAGAGTTGGTTCTACAATCGTAGAGGCTGCTCCAGCTGCCCCCGGCCAGCCTTGGGCACAGTGTAAATTGCCGCTGCTGTCCCACCAGGTGTGGCCCCCCAACCTGAGCAGTGGCAGCCTCAGCACTTTCTTCTCCGGGCAAGCCACACGATTTTCAGATTTCAGCTCCAAGACTCTGTTCCCAGGCTGGCGCTGTGTCAACACTGCCTTCTCTTCTGTTCTTTACGACTCCCACGTTGAGAAGCACTTTCAAATCCTCATCACAAAGTTCTGTTCATTGTTCAGGCTCAGAAGAAACATCCTTGTTTAGAAGCCGTGCTCTGGAGTCTGACAGTTCTGGGTTCGAATTCAGACTCTGGCATTTCCCGGCTGAGTGACCTTGGGAAAATGACTTGACCTCTCTGTAGACCAAGATGTTAGCAGTAGCCAACTTTTAATGAACACTTGCTAAGTGCCAGGTACCATGCTAGATATTTACAAACATTTTTCTCCTTTAAAAAACGTAAGAAAATTGATGCTTAGAAAATTATTATTTCCATTTTGGAGTTGATAGAAATGCCCTGGGAGTTAAATAACTTACCCAAAGCCAAAAACTTTCTAAGTGGTAGGGACAGGGTTTGAACTGAGGTCCAGCTCATGTGCTCAACTGTTATATTCTCTTATTTCATGATAGCATCCACCTCACAGAGTTATCTTGAGACTTTGATAAGATAAGGTTCATAAAGCACTGAACACAATGCACAAAATGTCCAACAAACGCAATTAATTATTGGTATTTGTCTTCTTTTCCTGTGGAGCTTTCCTTGTACCCTCCCTGGCCAACTCAGCAGCCCCTTTTTCTGGGCTCGTATCCCATCTCTCCCTTTTGTCTTCTATAATATTTGAACTCTAATGATTTGTTTACCTATCTGTCTCACTGGACCGCGAGCCCCTCAAGGGAAGAATTTTGCCTTATTCATTTTCCAAGTGCAACGTCAGGCACAGTGGAGGAGCTCAAGGAAAATATTTTGAATAAGGAACAGTGAGAGAGTCAACTTTCTAATTCATGGATACGGGAGGGTCCAAGGTCCCAAGAGGGTACAGCATGTCTGGGACCAGCTGGAAGAACAGCATGGCTGGAAAATAAGAGGAGGGTAGAGGTGGGCTGTTGCACGGGGCAGGGGGTGGGAATTACAAGGGATGATGCTGGTGAGGAGGCAGCCCTCCTGGGCCGTGTTACCGTGTGGACTTCACCACAAGAGCCATGAGCTATGGTAGAAGTACTTTAAGCCAGGAGTTACATGGTTAGAGCTGTTTCAGAAAGGTCACTCTGGGCAAAGTGTGAATGGATGGGGGGTGACGTGGGGCAGGGGCCAGACCAGAAGCAGGGAGTCTAGTCAGGAGGCCGTTGCAGGGGCCCAATCAAGAGGTGAGGGGGCCTGAGTCAGGACGTGGTCATGGGGCGGGATTCCACACTGGTGAAGAAGACAGGGCAGATTCCCAGTGTCTGGAAAACGCTGGGGCTCTTCTGTAAGCTGGGAAAAGTACTATCTGCTCCTCAAAACCAGGTAAGAATCCCAAATGCCTGCTGTTTTTGGAATGCAATTTGTAACGTGGATCATTTTCTCACGTGTTCCAGACATCAACCATGGAAAAACACAGGGCTATGGATCTGGTCTGCCTGGAGGTGCCCTGTTTATCTCAAAGTTCTAGAGGGAATTGGAGAACTTCCAGGGGTTTCCAAGAATGCTGATACCCAGGGCACCAGGCTGCCCGCCAGTGAGAAAAGGAAAACAGACATATTAGACCTTTGTCTCTATAGGGAGCCTGTACCCTCCCTGGTCCTTTCCCTGTCAGGTGGCCTGGATCCATCCTGCCCTTTTCCCGGACATAGTTATGGGTATTATTGTCCATACGGATATTACCAGTGGCAGCTGTGTGTGTTAAGTGCCTTCAGAGCTTTGCCACTTTTTTGTCCTTTAAAATAATCCCAAGCCACTGTGATCCTCCACAGGCGTACGCTCTGTTGATGCTCATGCCCTTGTGGGTTTCTCTTTGGCTTGGTGCTTTGAGGGGAGGGAGAAGTCAATTAGGAAAGAAGACAGAAGGCCAGATCGGGGATGGCTGGGTTTATGAAGCATTCATAAGCAAGGGACCGATGCGCTCCTCGGGGGACGAGCTGGGCCTGATTCACTCCTTGCTGAGCCTCTGAGTGTCCTGGGCCTGGAGCCCAGTTTAAAGCCTTGTGAAAATTGCCCACATGCTGTCCACAGCCTGCTCCTTCTGCAAGTTTAGCCTAGTAGACTGGAGGAAATGCCCTTTGCTTTAGTGGGGTAATACTGATGCTAAAGTTAGAAATTTTATAATGCAAGATTTAACAGTTGATGAAACATTTCATATACATTATCATATATCTTCTCCATATGGATCCTGGGATATAGGTATTATGAGCCCCATTTAACAGATGAAAAGACTGAGACTCAGAGAAGAAGTTGAATATACATTTCCAAAGATCGCATAGCAATTAGGAGGAGATAAGGAATCCAACTTAGAATCACTCAACTTATCACATAGTTCATTGGCTTCTAATAGAGTCAGGCAATGTCTTAGGCCCTGGGAACACAGTGGTGAACAAAGAGATATGGAAGTGTCCCTCGTGGACCTTACGGTCCCATTGGAGAGACACCCATTAGACAAAGAAGTGCTCAAAAAATAGAAAACTACAAATATTGATAAAAGCTATGACGGAAAAACACAGAGGGCTAAGAGAAAATGTAGCAAGGACGTAATTTAGATGTGGCTACCGTGTGTGTGTGAGATTGAAGATCATTTACAACATTTGAGACCTGAGAAATGGGTTGGGGGGAATGGGGAGAGAAGAGTAAGAGGCTGAGGCCGGAGGGGACGACAGCATGCATGAAGCCAGGAAGAACCGGTGCGTGCAAAGAGCTCAACATGGCTGCGTGAGTCTGGCTGGAATGGGGTGGGCCAAGGAGAGCGTGGCATGAGATGAGGTCAAATCGTTGGTAAGCGAGGCTAGACCATTTAGAGCATTTAGCCCTGGGTTTTATTCTAAATATGACGAGAAGCATTGGGGGATCTTTAAGGAGGGAAGTTGACTTGGTTTTACATTTAAGACAATCGTTCTAAACACTCACTCAATATTAGGTTGGAGGGGACAGACTGGAAGCCAGGAGACCAATCAGGAGGATTTTGCAACAATCCGGGGGGAAAGATAACAGCCTCATGTCTTCAAATCCTGGAATTTTTGGCTACAGTATGTGCCATAGTTGTAATTCTAGAGACCCGGTTGACAGTTGAGAAGGGTTGTCACTTGCGATATTTGTAAAATCACCCTTCAGGGTGATTAACTTACAAGGCGTAAGGAAAGAATGAGCCCTTGGCACGTTCAAGAATTGGCAAAGATTCCAGCCACACAGTTCTAGGATTAAGAAGACCATCTCTCCATGATCTAAGAGGATGCATGACATGCCATGCAAATGACATTGGAAAAGGAAACTGACCACCAGAGCTCTTACTAATTGGTCCTTACTTTTAATAGCCAGGTGACAACGGACAAGTTACTTAACCTCTCTGACCCTAATTTATATCATCTGTGAAAGATGGTTCAAAAGTAGTGCTTTTCTCATAGAATCAGAGTAGAATGGGATTAGATTTAGAATTAGATTCATACAAAGACTAAAACAATACATGTAAAGTACTTAACAATACTTAACAGAATAAGCATTCTGTTTGCAATAAATGGTAGCTGTCATAATTATCCATATTGATATTTTTACAGTGTAAATGGAATAAAGTTAGATACCAACATCACTTCCATGTAATAATTAATTTCTGTCCCAGGGCTAAGTATTGACATATGTAGCTTAATTTATTAAATATTACATTTCCTATCACCCCAAACTATTTTAAAATGCTTTGAAATGCTTGCATGAAAGACATGATATAAACATAAGGTAAACTACTCCAAAGAGAAATTTTATCCTACAGAGCTAGACTTTCCCTAATGACCATAGGCCATCTTAAGAATAGCCTGTTGTATTATTAAACTGAACAGTTGATAGTATCGAACACAATTACAAAGTCTGCTTTAAAAAAAACCAACAGTAATTGGATTTCTGGATGCCATTTGAACTACAAAGAGAGACAACTCTCCTGCTAGCTCCAAAATCCACTTGCTTTCAGCACAGCACACTGCTAGGGAGTTTTACATCTCCTAATGGCTTCAGGTAAGCCCAGAACTAGAGCATCAGCTTCTCAGCGGAGGAAGGATGCATCAAATATCAAATGCACAGGGCCGCCTTGTGTCTCTCTCCAGTTCTGTTGAAATGGATGTCCTTTGAAAAACTTGTCTGATGAGAGAGTATTGTAGGGGAAATTCCTGAGATGATCACCCTTCCTAAACCTCAGTGGTCTGAGCTTAATCCAGAGACAACTTGGAAGTTTCTTTACTGTCTAAACTCCAGTGTGTAACCTGTATGCCTCCTTGCCCATGGGGCTCAGTTTCTGGGCAGACTTATATTCAAAGACTTATCGATCAACAGTCAAAAGCAATCAGGAAAGAATTTAGCCTTTAATTTGTTTGTATAACGTTATGAGGATCTAACTTAGGAACACTAACCCAGAATACTTTTTCTATCTCCCTTTTCCCTCTCCCCAGCTCTTCTGCAGGCCCACTGTGCTCCACGGTTCCCGTTCACAAGCACCTGCCCACAAAATGCTTCTCCACCCCATTTAGCGTTTTGTCTCTCAGCCAGTAGATTAACCGGCTCTCTCTCCCTTCCTTCTTTTCCATAACCTCTAACCTGGGATCGTTCCTTTTTTTGCCCATGATCCAGTGTCCAGTTCTATATTACAGATGTCAGGGGATCTGATTGACAGAGGTTAAGTCTCCATGGGGAATAAAAATGCTCCTTCTTGATCAGGGCTTGTCACTTGCTTCTGTGGTCTGCCGAGTGTCGTGCTGGAGCGTAGTGTATATGTGGGGCTGGGGCTTGGATCACTGGGTTCCTTGTTTATTGTATCCAGTCCCAGTTTGGATGCAGTCCCCAAGTCCTACTTGGAAAGAAATTAGTGGGACGTGGAAGGAAAATGGAAAATATGGGTGAAGCTGGCTGTGTGGATGCTGATGGAAGCTCGGAAATGTGAAAAATAGTATCTGCAATCGGCTGAGGTGCTGAAAAAGGGGAAAAAATTGGAGGGAGGAGAGAGAGATGGAGAGAAAAGGAAGGGCCCCAGTAGTGGGGCAGGAAGGGGGGGAGAGAAGATATAAGATGTAGAGAGAAGTGAGGGACCCTCCAAAAAGTCAACGATCGGCGGCTCCATTGCTTCTGGCAGTAGTTGTTTGATTCATGGTCCAGGGAGCTGATTACAGTGGCGTAAATGATATGGCAGGAACAGGTTTCTGGATGGAGATTTGGACTGCAATCAGACATGTCTCTTGGCTGTGAATGGTGGAACTAGCCTGCTAGGATGAAGGCTCCAGATAATGAGCAGGTGTGATACACTCCTCTGTTATCCACGTCTATTTTATTATGCGTTAGAAACACGCTAGGTCCTCTGGCCCAGCTTCTGAGACATCCAAGCCCAGAATATATGCTTCTGTGGCTGAGCTAATAGATGAAGCCAAGGTTTACTTAGATGTTGCCAAGCGGGTCAAGACTTCGTGATTGACATTCTTGAACAGACTATGAATGCACCGTCTGCCTTTTTGGGGGGTGGAGGGGAAGGTTGGAAGAAACCTCGGAGACCACACAAAACCACCGCCTCCTTTTACAAGTGAGAAAATGAGGGAAAGAACTTAAGGAACAATGTCCTTCTAAAGTTGGATCCACAGTTTCCTGTCTCCAGAAGAGACAGAAATGAACTCCACTGTAATAGAACATGACTAGCGATGAGTAACAGAAAACGGGGCACTTTGATTTCCATTGTCCTTGCCGATCCTCAGAACAGTGCTGTGACAGGGACACGCGGGACTGATCCATTTCACAGATGGAGAAACTGAATTCACACTGTTTAAAATCCACAGGTCTTAGGGAGAGAGACCCGCTGCTCCAGACACAGTACTCCAGAGCAGTTGCGATGCCGCCCAAAAGGCCGCCTCCTTCCTGCCTGTGCAGATGGCTTTATTTACCTTAGTTCCTGTCTCTAT
>CAUYRT010044319.1:0-11042 GCA_963574885.1 Lepilemur ruficaudatus | reverse complement strand
CAGCCTGAGCAAGAGCAAGACCCTGTCTCTACTAAAAAATAGAAAGAAATTAATTGGCCAACTAAAAATATATAGAAAAAATTAGCTGGGCATGGTGGCACATGCCTGTAGTTCCAGCTACTTGGGAGGCTGTGGCAGGAGGATCGCTTAAGCCCAGGAGTTTGAAGTTGCTATGAGTTAGGCTGACGCCACAACACTCTAGCCTGGGCAACACAGTGAGACTTTGTATCAAAAAAAAAAAAATGCAATGAAAACTTTAAAAATATGGAAAAGCATAGAGGCAAAAGATAAAACTCAGACTTTAATTTTCTCATACTATACTCATTCATATGTTATCTCTCCAGCAGTTTTCTATACATACAGATAAGCATGTATGTATGTACCTATGTGAATGTATATGTGCATACACATTAATGTATATCACAAAAGAAAGGCATCTATCATTCTGTCTCAATGTACTCATTAAGCAACAGATAGTAAATCTTTCCTTGTGACCAGTCCCTTATTATTAAACATTTAGGTTGTTTTCAATTTTTCTCTTGTTACAAATAATGCTGCAATAGAGTCCTTGTTCATGCACCCTGTGCTTACTTACCTCTGCTATAGTTCTTTAGGGGCAGAGTTCTTAGATAGGAAATAGTAGGTGATGCCTGTTGTAAGGCTTTAAATATTTAGCCAACCCATTCTCTGGTGAGTTCTTGCTGTTTGTACTCTGCCTTTGGGAACTTTAATGAGAAAAAGTGGAGGGTTTGGGATCCCTCCCCACTCCTACCTCCAGTCATTAATTGACTGTCCAGCTTTTTCTACAGGCTCCAAAATGCTTCTCTATTTCAAGCCACCAAATCCCATTCTAGCCTTCCTTTGGGGTACATTCACTCATTCATCCAACAAATATTTCTTTGAGCACTTACTATGTGCCTGGCGCTGTTCTTGATGATGGAGATAGAGCAGTGAACAAAACCAAGACTTAGTAGCAACTCTTTCCCTATCCCTCAGAAAACTTCTACATCATTATTCCTTTATGGAATTTTTCCTGATCACAGACCGAACATGCAGTAGCTGCTGTGGAGCACAGGAAGTATAGGGTGGGCCACTGCACTCAGCAAACTTTTTATCTATTTGGAAGAAATAAGCCTAAATCACACACACACATACACACACACACACACACACACACACACACACACACCCCGAAACAAAACAAAGCAAAACAAAAACAGAACTAATCTTTTGGGAGAGGATGTAACAAGTGCTAAATTGCTGGGTACAGGTGCTGTAAATGCTGCAGGAGTTCAGGGAGAAGCTGTATTTGTTAGTGACTTTCCAGGTGCAACAAAAAACGCTTCCATAAGGGCTAGGCCAGTCCCTTCATTTTCTGAATGTGGACGCTGAAGCCCCAGAAAGGAAGGGAAAGAGCAAAACGTGCACCCTTTGCAAGTCCCCGGGGGCACACCTCTGTCTAAAGCAGGGATATCTGAGGGACCGAACTCAATAGGGATGAGAAAGACAAGGTAGGAAACAGGGTGGTGAAAACATCTTGGTCATTTTAAAAGAAGTCCTTGGGCTACATTCTCAACTGCACTCCTCCAGTGAGCTGGCACGCTCCAGTGTGGCCTGGCTCTTCTTTACCACTGGCACTCACCATTCCTCCTGGCATCTCCTGTCCCCATCACTGGGGGGATCCCCTGCCCCCCACCTTTTGAGGTGGCTCTCTGGTTTCCTGCATCTCAGATTTGTCTTCCTCTAGATTTACTCTTTCATTTTGGTGGAGCACATCCCCTAGTAGCTTTTGGAAAATAGTGTATAGGAAATAAATTTTTCAGACTTCAAACTGTGTGAGAATGTCTTGACTGGCTGTTTGGCTGGAGATTCTTCTAGCGTGGAAACAATTTTCCTCCAGAATTGTGAAGACCTTGTTCTGTTGCCTTCTTGCTTCCTGTATTGCTGCTCAGCAATCTCCTGCCATCCTGATTCTTGATTATTTTACACTTAATTTTCTTATTCTCCTTGGAAATGGCAGGATCCACTTGAATCCAGTGTTTCGAATTTTCTAATCATGTAACTCTGTATGGGTCCATTTGGACGCTCATGGCATTTCAAGTCCAGAAAATATCTCAGGTCTGGGAAATTTTACTGAATTATTTCTTTGATTTCTTCTCCTCCACGCTTTTCTTTCTCTTATTTTCTGGAGTTTCTATACTCAGTTGTCAGAACTCCTGGATTGGTTTAATTATTTTTTCTATCCAATTTTTTACCTTTTGTACTTTTTGCTTTCCTTTCTGGGAGATATCCTGAATTTTAACTTCCAAGTTCCTATTAAGTTTTTGTATTTTCTCTAATATTTTCCATTTCTAAGAACTCTATGTATGTGTGTATATACATAAAAATATACATTTTAATATAAGTTATTACATATATGTATTTCCATATAAATATATTTTATATAGCTATATTTGTATAAATGAGGGATAGAGGAGGTGCTGGTTCTTGTTCTAAGTAGCAGATTCTTTAAACAACTTTATTTGTTTTTGTCTCTATTGTTCATATAAGAGGACTTCTTTAGGTGTGTGATAATCCTGTGTTTGTCTACTTATCCATCTATAGCAAACACTTACGTAACTCCTACTGCATGCCCAGCACTATTTTAAGCACATCACAAGGACCATTTCATTTAATGTTTATACCAGCCCTGTGCTGCAGGGATACTGTTATCCCCATTTTAAGAGAGGGGGGTGTTGTTTATACTTCAGTCCTAGGGACTAAGAATGTTATTAAGAGCTTGGAGCCATAAGTGAACTTACCAACTGCAAACTTCATCTTGGTGTGTTTGGGTCTTTTCTCTTCTGGAGCTTGCATGTCACTATCTTTAGGTCTTTCCTGTGGAGCTGGTCAAATTATCAAAAGAGACTCTACTGAGCTCCTGCCTAAAGGATGAAGGTCTGGCTGACAGATTTCTGGGCGTGGGGGAGATGGCTCCTGGGGACTTCAACGTCCCTGGCCTCTGTTGCGGTGCCTGCCTCTCCCAGGCCAGAGGACCTGGGTGTTGTTCTCTCCCGTCTTTGTCCACAGTGGAGGAGAACCTGGCTGCCTGGACTTGGGGAAGGAATATGGAGATGAGACTGCCTCGTCAGCAGACCTTAACCAGTTCTCCTAATTTTAACACCCCGGGCCCTCACCTCTGCTTCCAGAAGCGCCTGGTGCTGCCAACTCTGGAGCCGCACGGGGATTCTGGCTTACAGATCGGCTTGGTTTCCCACATTCTGCACTGTTGGCTTAGGATTCAATTTCCTCTCCATTTTCTTGTGCCTGCTAAGTAAATTACCCCTTCTCTAGCTGCTTTTCAGGTTTCACATTTTGTTGCTGTTTTCTACTCTCCCATTTCCCCATTCGTGTGGGTCTGTGACTTTAAAATTCCCTGTACTGGCATTCTAATAGGGCTTCATCAGGGAATGAAAGCCAATGTTTGCATCTTTACATAAGACTCCCAGCTGTTCGAATTTTCCCTTTCTTTATCCATCTATTTATTCTCCTACCTAGAAATCATACAGTGAGAACAGAGAAATTCACGACCTTGTCCTAAGCTGTAGAGCCTTGCATTCAGGGAACGGTATCAGAAAAGGGGCAAGGAGGGACAAGGAAGGACATGAACTCTGTTGCATGTATGAGAAAAGCATGTTGGACGTTACCATGTAATCTTAATTGTGACACTTTTATAATATTAATTTTTTAAAATGGGGCTAAATGAAGTCTTGGTTGACACTGAAAAAACAGCATTTCTTTCTAGGGGATTACACTCCACCAAGGACTTTACTTCAGAATATTCAGGGAGAGATGAGATTTTAATTTTGATCTAAAGAAGGCATGCATTTAAAAAAGGGGCAGGGGTGTGTGTGCTGCATTAGAGGATTGGCCTAGGCAAATAAGGATGGCCTCAGTGTCACAAGAGACTTTAGTCTCCCAGGCTGGAAAACCTTCCATTTCCAGCCCAGGCACTGGCCTTTAAATCCTGAAGAGCTCAGCGCAGGCCTCAGGCTAGGTGTCTTGCAGGTGTGCATGTCTTTCTGGGCAGGACTTCTGTAAGTTATCATTTGCATATGCTTTTTTTTATAATGTGGATTGAAAGCAGATCCTTTAAAACAATGGTTCTTAACTCCATCCGTGTAGCAGAATCACCAGTGGAACTTTAAAACATAAAGACTCTCAGACCTTATAGCAGCCCTCCTAAATCAGACTTTATGTAGGCTTGAGAGCCACTGCTGGAGTAGTAGCTCTGTGCATGAGATTCAGAAGATACATGACCTTCTGGAAATTATAGGCAACATTGAAAAATGAAGCTGACTTTTTTTTTTTTTTTTTTGAGGAAAGAACCACTGCTTTCATCATATTCTCATAAGAAAACTTCATAGCACTTATCACTACCCTGTCTCATATATTATATTACATTATATAATTATTTGTTTGCTATCTGTCTTACCTATCATAATAAAGGAGGAAACTTTTGTCTATTGTTAGTGTCCCCAGAACAGAAATCATCCTTTTCCCAGCATTAAACATATATTGGTTGAACAGATGAAAGAGTGAATGAATGAAAAGAATTCCTAGGCTCCCCTCTGCCCCAAAGGCTAAACTACTGTGTAGCACAAAGTGCAAGGGAAGCTCTGGATGGAAATTAAATATTTATTCAGATTCCTCAAGCGCAGTGCTGAACTGGATACAGGGAGACGAAAGGGGGTGGATGCAGAGCTCAGCGGTGCCGTCCCTGGCCCTAAATCCCTTGTAACCGCTACCTACGATCAGAGCCCTTCATTGGTGGTGGTATTTTTTTTTTTTTTAACACAAAAGTGTTCTGACTGCTATTGTGGTGTATCTCCTGGCTTTATTTTTAGCTCTTCTGGTCTTATCAAATAACTAAATGGACCCTCTCTCTGTTAGAAAAACAAACACACAGCTCTCCTGCAGCCCTTGGCTCCAGAGCTGCTGAAGGGATGTTCGTTGCTGGGAGAGCTTAGCTAACAACTTTGTCCCCTGGCAGGGAAGGAGCTGTTTGCTGGGTCAGCCACAGCTCACTCTCTTCTTACCTCCAGACTTGCAGGAGTGACGTCTGGCAAATACTGCCAAAGGGCTGTGACCAGTAGTGGGAGGGGTCCAGGGAATTTGCAAGAGAAGAACCATTGATTAAGAGATTATTTGACAGTAATTTGATCATCTGAGAATAATATTCTAAGAGGCTGAAGCTCCCAATGAAGACACTTGAGAATGTCTCCGAAAGGGCTGAGATGACCTAAACTGGCACATAGTCTCTTTCTTTCATTCTTAGCTTCCTTTTGGTGATATTGAAGCTAATACTGTCACTTACACTGCCCTTAATGCCCTGTCAATGACACCCATACTTCCAAGGGCACCCAGCCCTGATGGCCTGGATTGGGAAGGCCATGTGATTTGGGATGGAGTCACGTGTGGCAGAATTGGGGCAGAGCATAAGGATGGAGGGGTACAAAGTTTTCTAAAACAAGACAAGCCAGCATGTGGCACTCCTGGGTGTATCGATGGTGACTGGCTGGTAGGCACAGGAAGGTGGTGGGGCTGAGGAAGGAACAGCTTCTACCAGCTGCTGCTCAACAGAGACCTACATGGAGGGGTTGCTCCTCTGCCCTTCCCTTGCTCCCTTCCTCCTATCCTGTTGTGACATTTCTGCTTCCAAGTTATTTTCTGTGGCTGGCAGAATTCTAGGGTGGCCCTCAAGATCCCCTAACCCCACCCCAGTGTATGTGTCCTGGATAATCTCCTCCCCTTTGAGTGTGGGTGGTTAGGTTCATGGCAGAGGTGAAGCGATTTCCACCCAGTGAGCCCTTGAGGAGAGGACCCAAGCTAAACCACATCTAGACTCCGGACCCACAGAAGCTGCCGGATGAAAAATTTGTGTTGTGTGAACCTTCTACATTTGTTACATAGCGATAGGAAACTACTATATCCTTAATGTCTATTTTAATTTCATTTAACTGGTATTATGGTCATGACCGTGGGCATGGCGGGGAAGAGAGAGGAAATAAATCAAACTCAGGCTAAAATGCTGGTGTTTGGATCTAGAACCACTTACCAGCTGGGCAAACGTGGGCAAGTTACTTAACCTTTCAAATGTACTTCAGTTTCCCCAGCAGGTACGATGACAACAACAGCGCCTCGTATTGTGAAGAATAAATGGCTTAATGGCTTTAAGGCACTTAGAACATTGCCTGGCCCATAGTAAGTGCTGAGTAATTGTTAGTCTTGCAGTGATTCTTGGGTCAGAAATGTGGCAGGAACATTGGGGGGCATTGGTGGTTGCCGGGGAGCGCCACCATATAAGACACACTGTGTTAACGCCTCTTATTCCGGGCTCCTGGACTTGCTGTCTACTGGCTTTTCACTCTAATCTTAATTATCAGGTTAAGCAATACCTCTAGAAAGTACTTTTTAAAAAAACTGTTAACATATTTATTTATTTATTTTAATGGGTATTTACCCAAAGGAAAATAAGACATTCTATGAAAAAGACATCTGCACTCGGATGTTCAGAGCAGCACAATTCACAATCACAAAGATGTGAAAATAACCCAAGTGCCCATTGATACATGAGTGGATTAATAAAATGTGGTATATGTATTCCATGGAGTACTATTTAGCTACAAGAAACAACGGTGAACTAGCACCTCTCATATTATCCTGGAGAGAGCTAAAGCCCATTCTTCTAAGTGAAGTATCACAAGAATGGAAAAATAAGCACCCCATGTGCTCACCAGAAAATTGGTATTAACTGATCAACACTTATGTGCACATATGGAAGTAACATTCATAGGGTATAGGGCAGGTGGGAGCCGGAGGAGGGGATGGGTAAATTCGCACTTCACCGGTACAATACCCGATGTCTGGGGGTTGGGCATGCTTGTAGCTCCGACTTGGGCAGTGCAAATGCAATATATCTAGAAACTACTTTTGAAGAACGTTCCTCTCGCCAGGAGCTTGGCTACTGACCCAACCAGGAAATCTTCTTTTAAAACCATAATAATATGTACCATTTGAGGGATTCATCTGGACAATCACTTCTCAAAATAAACACAAACACGATGAATTCCCAATTGTTCAAAAGTTGAATCAGTGCCTGGTTCCTAGCAGTCTCATCCTATTCTAGCCCTGGAACTGACAAATTGATCCCAACACCACGAGGCAGGCTGGACAACTGCACTATGTCCCAAATGAGAGAATTTTGCTGTTTAGTAACAAACTAGTTTTAAAGAAAGAGTTTTATTGTCATTTTTGTAAAGAAAAGAGACACTAATGCATTTGAGAGAAGTTTTGCAAGTTGGGAAACCTGGGTTGGGTCACATTAGTGGGCAGGCGATGGGGCCTTTCTGGATGTTAGCCTCCTCTTCTGTTACATGAGAGGGCTGTCTTCCAGAGAGATGGCATCACCACTCTCTCTGAAATCCACCAGAAAGAACAAAGGCCGAAACAAAAAAATTTCAACCATGATATTACTAGAGAATGACCACAATCTCACACCATGAATAGTGTAAAAACATTCATTCATTCACACATGCATACACACTTCAACCATTCAACAAATATTTACTGCCATGGAGGTACTAGCCTGGTCCTACATGCCAGGGGCTCTAGCTGCCAGGTATAAAGAAAACTGAGCCGGAAGACAGGAGAGCACCAAAGTCTGATATCTTTTTCCTCTAATTCAAAGCAGGTATGGATTTAGAAATGTAAACAAAAGGGTACGTAGAAGCTGTGTAGTAAAGAATTTAACTTGTCCAAAGAAAGGTCTGGTCTTTGCCCTCAGCTTCTGGGAGGTAATCTCTAAAGCCCTTGGAATGTCATGCCTGATAGGAATGTTTTTGTTTGTCTGGGAGCTCCAGGTCACTCCAGATAGTCTAACAATGTGATTCAGGGTGGGGGCTTTGGGTCACAGTATCTGCTCCGCCTCCAGAGGGGATGAAAATTGAGGATGGTCACACAGGCAGTCAGTAATGCTTAGTGACAGCCCCCTAATAAAAGCAACAGCAAGAACAAAAACAATCAGATAAATTGAGAAGGAAAGTTGTCAAAGAAGGAGAGTTTTATGGGTGAATACTTCAAGGAACACATTGATTTTGATGCTATTCCAGTATTTCAGAGCATTACAAAATAAGGAACCCTTTCTGCTCTCCTAAAAGCCTGTAAAGCCAGAATTTCGGTCATTATAGTGATACTATACTAAGAGCTGATAAATGTGGCAGGTGCACATGATCACCTGTGCGCACACACAACCCATGTATTGGATGAGATGCTTTGAGCTGCAAGTAACAGAATCCTTGAGCAAAAGTCACTTAAATATCAGGCCATTTATGATCAAATTTAACAAAAGTCTAGGTGTAGGTGTTTTCATTGTTGAGTCAGGCATTTAATGAGGCCCTCTGGGACCACAGCCCCAGGGGTCCTGTT
This sequence comes from Lepilemur ruficaudatus, assembly GCA_963574885.1. Classification (NCBI taxonomy): domain Eukaryota; kingdom Metazoa; phylum Chordata; class Mammalia; order Primates; family Lepilemuridae; genus Lepilemur; species Lepilemur ruficaudatus. The sequence goes on along the minus strand of CAUYRT010044319.1, from coordinate 2,576 downwards.
CTTAGAGGTGAAAGAGCAGGAATCAATAGGTGGATGGAGGAGCAAGAGCCAAGTCTGGAAATGAAGCCGGTTCATCCCATGCCACACTCGTTACCTGTGTCCCTTTTTGTGGTCCCTTTTCCATGATGTGTTGATGCCCTGTTCCAATTGATAGGGGTGGGTGTTCTGTATTGTATCTGTTTTTAAATATTTTGAATATCACCCTGAATATACCAATTGTTTTGGAAATTCAGTATCTTCTAAAATTGGCATTTCAAATCAGCAGGGAACATAGGGCTTTACAGATACCTGCTTCATTGTTTAGGACAAATTAAAGGTGATTCCCTGCCTCACCAATCCTAGTTGTCATTACCAATAATTCTAACAATAAAATGTTTAAAAAAAGAAAGAGAAAGAGAAAGAAACTTAAGTTTACTAGAAGAAAACAGGGATGAATTATTTTTATAATCTTGGAATGAGAAAGACCTTTCTAAGCATGATGTGAAAACTACAAGCAATAAAGGAAACATTTGATTAATTTGACAACTTAAAAAATGTAAACTTTTTGTATGGGAAAAAAGGACATTCTACAAAAAGTCAAAAGTCCAAAAATCAAAACATAAAATTACTGCAAAAGCTTATTTTTGTTTGACATTTGACAGTTAAAAGGGCTAATTTCCCTTATGAGGGAATCCATGAGCGCTCTTACCAATCAAGGTCCAATAATTAAGGAAAAGTCCATGCCATCACTAATACTACTTTACACATATAAATCTCATTGTTGGAGATTGTAATTTATTTGTTTGTTTACCCACTAGATAATACCTAATGTTGGATAAGCTATGGGAAAATGGACACATTCGTATGTATGTTTGTTAACATAATTTTTTAAAAGGAGCATTTGTCAAATCCATCAAAGCTTAAAATATTTATACCTGGGGCAGAATCATTTCTGGAAGCATCATTTGTAGATTCAGAAAGTTGAAAACAACTCAAATGTCTATTGCTAGGGGATCAATGTTACAACTTAGTGTACATTTACTGATTCAACCAAATGTTGATTGTCTACCATCTGATAAGCTTGCATTCTCGTGGGAGGAAATGAAGAGCAAATAACTAAACAAATAGTCATACAAGGTTTGTGACAAATGCTTAGAAGGAAATAAACACGGTGGGTTACAAAGCAAGAGTTGGCAAAACATGGCCCCCGGGCCAAATCCGGCCTGCTACTTGTTTTTGTATGGCTTGTGAGCTGAGACTGATTCCTACATTTTTAAATGGTTGAAAAAAATCAAAAGATAAATATTATTTCATGACATGTGAAAATTATAGTATATGATATTTAAATTTCAGTGTCCATAAATACGTTATTGGAATGCAGCCACGCCTATATGTTTGCTTGTTGTCTATGGCTGCTTTTGCACTGCAATGCCATAGTTAAGTCATTTCTATAGAGATTTTCTGTCTTATAAAGCCTAGAATATTTACCTCCTGGCCTTTTGCTGGAAAAGTTACCTAATCCCTATTTCAGAAGGAATTAATAATAGAGGGCCCAAGAGAAATGAAAACATAAGTCCACACAAAAACTTGTACATTAGTGTTCAAAGCAGCATTTTCATAAAAGTCCCAAAATGGCAACGACCCACATGCCCTTCAACTGATGATGAATGGACAAACAAAATGGATAAATGGTGACTAAATAAAATGTGGTATATCTAGACAATGGGATACTATTTGACCATGAAAAGGAATGAAGTATTGATATGTGCTAACACATGGATGAACCTTGAAAATATTATTCTAAGTGAAGGAAGCAAGTCACAAAGGACTATATAGTGTATGATTTCATTTATATGAAATAAACAGAATAGGCAAATCTACAGAGACAGAAAGTACATTGGTGGTTACCTCAGCCAGGGGGGGGTTGGGTGGAAATGGGGAGCGATTGCTAATGGGGGTTAGGAAAATGTTCCAAAATTGATTGTGGCAATAGTTTTACAACTCTGTAAATACACTGAAAGTCATTGAATAATATGCTTAAATGGATGAATTGTATCCTATGTGAACGATACCTCAATAAAGCTGTTAACAGAAAGAGTGGAGAGTGCAAAGGGGTTGGAAGCTACTTTAGATAGTTTCAGAAAATGCCTCTCTGAGGAGGTCATGTTTGAATGAAGACTTTATTATTTATTTATTTGTTTACTTATTTTTGAGACAGAGTCTCACTCTGTTGCCTGGGCTAGAGTGCCGTGGGGTCAGCCTAGCTCATAGCAACCTCAAACCCCTGGGCTCAAGCAATCCTTCTGTCTCAGCCTCCTGAGTAACTGGGACTACAGGCATGTGCCACCATGCCCAGCTAATTTTTTCTATATATTTTTAGTTGGCCAATCAATTTCTTTCTTTCTTTTTTTCTTTTTTTTTGAGACAGAGTCTCGCTCCATTGCCCCGGCTAGAGCGAGTGCCATGGCGTCAGCCTAGCTCACAGCAACCTCAAACTCCTGGGCTCAAGCAATCCTCCTGCCTCAGCCTCCCGAGTAGCTGGGACTATAGGCATGTGCCACTATGCCCAGCTAATTTTTCTATATATTTTTAGTTGT
>CAUYRT010044318.1:0-32748 GCA_963574885.1 Lepilemur ruficaudatus | reverse complement strand
ACTCTGGGAGGCCGAGGCAGGAGGATCGCTCAAGGTCAGGAATTCGAAACCAGCCTGAGCAAGAGTGAGACCCCGTCTCTACTAAAAATAGAAAGAAATTAATTGGACAACTAAAAATATATAGAAAAAATTAGCCGGGCATGGTGGCGCATGCCTGTAGTCCCAGCTACTCGGGAGGCTGAGACAGAAGGATTGCTTGAGCCCAGGAGTCTGAGGTTGCTGTGAGCTAGGCTGACGCCACCACACTCACTCTAGCCAGGGCAACAGAGCGAGACTCTGTCTCAAAAAAACAAAACCTCTAGAACGGATGAGGCTTATCTATTCCGTAAGATCTGACTGCGGACTTCTAACCCCCAGCCATCGGTGACACAGCCTGGGCAGGGTGGCACAGTCACCAGCACCTCGAATGCAGCTGGACTGAGCCAGAAAGCTTTGTGGGGGAAGCTGGGGAATTCAGGCGATGCGGCTGCCCTCTCAGGATGAAAGGGGAACGTGATCAATTCAAACAATCACAAAAATGCAGTGCTTCCTAGCAGACGGATTCTTCTTATAAGGTTTTTAAGATGATGAAATGAACTCTAGAGATATTACAAAGGGTTATGATATCATGATTATTTTTGTATTGAAAAGTTATAAAAATTCCCCTCTAAATCACTTTCATGATACAGACATATGATTAGCACACTACAGTCTTTGGGAGTCCAGCCATAATCTATTTTGCCAGAATAAAATATTCAAGAGTCTTAATGAAATATACAGGAAAAAGCAGTTCTTACTTACGGAGTGCATTTTCTATGCATTGTTGCTGTCTAGCATGTCACTAAATATAAAGTCAACTTAATCAATATGCTTTCTTATCCACGTTAATAGCCAATTTATCAGCCTCTCCATTCATCGACGAATGGCCTACATTGACAAATAGTATCTTAGACCATAAATTCTTTGGGAACAGCTTATAATGCAATCAAAAGCAGTGCCTCATTGGGAAGTTGTTAAACCCTTCAGCAGAAGAGGTTATAGTTCCTTTCGCAGGCCAGAATGGGTAAACTGAGTTAACAAGAGAGTGGTTTTATTCATTTGATCTGTTCAGGAAAGACTTGTCATTCTATTGCAGAGCAAGACGGCCACCTTCCCCTTTTCTCTCTACCCTTTCATAATAAACCCCTCTTGTCATATGGAGATTCAGACTCAAGAGCGGGATGTAGAATCTTGATGAGTTTGTAAATCCTAATGGAGAGAGATGCGTAATTACCCATTCGGACCACGAAGCTCATTTGTAAAGGTTAGCAGTATTGCTACAATTTACACGCCAGGCCATCTGCTGCTTTGTTAAAAACACGCCTAGTTTGAATGCTTTCAGGTAGGTGGGTCTATCCAGGGTCCTAACTGTTAAAACACCTAGTTACAAACACCCAAACCAGTTTAGGAAGTTCCTGGCCCTGTTGGATCCACTGAACAATCTGACTCATACCCTGCTTGCTTTTCGTTTTCTCAGATGCCTCCAAATGGTAGCTCTCTCCTTTCCCCTCTTTTGCTGCCGATCACCAGCTCTATTAGGCAAAAAAAAAGAAAAAAATCACAGGCGCTCCAGAGATGGGTTATGTTCATTAACACCCATCATATTCACATTGAAGGGTGTGAAAAGTCACATTGCTAATGAAATGAAAATGGGGAGAGGCTGGGTAAGCCCAGGGCAGGCACAGGCGACAGCAGGGTGACTTCCTTGTGTTGGGGGCAGGGCTTGGAGACAGCTCCATGGGCGTGGAATGTGAGCCAACTAGCTCAGGTATCTTTAACTGATTGGTCTGCAAGAAACTCTCCTGATTCTAAGAGCTGGGTTACAGGAGACAGAGCCTCAGCGGAGGGGCCCTCGCAGCCACTCTCTGAAGAAAAGCATTCCAAAGACAGAGGGGTCTGAATGGGACTTTGATGAAAAGACCATTCCCCCTGGACAATGAAGCATTTTTGCCATTGCCTTGGATGAAGATGGAGCTCAGGGCAACCAAGACTTTATTGACTGCTACAGCAAACTTGTGCTGGAAATGCCAGGGGGTGTGAATCCCAAGTGGGCTCTACCATTGCTCAGACACCGAGATCAGTGACAGGACCGCAGTTTACCTTAATAAGCCTGATTCTTGATTTCTATGTGCCCTTCCTCGGAAAGAGGACACCACGGTTTTTAAATTGCTGCTCCTCTACTCCCATGCAGAGAGAAGACATCGATCATTATGCAAGCATGTGGGACCCATGGAGCCTTTTAATGACCTGCCTGGCTGCAGGGAAAATACAGGGCTACCAAATTAGGCAGAATCATTCCAGATGAACGAGTTGGGAATGGCTGTCCCAAATTTTTGTTTGTTTATTTTCTGTCTTAAAGTGAACTGTCTTTTCTTGATGACTCTTCAATAATATATACACTGGTGCCTCCACAGCTATTTGGAATATTTGCTCCCTTGCAAAATGAGATTACAGTAGGATTTTCGACTTTTCACGTCTGTTTATCTGCCCTCTTGCTAGTATGTATCTAGCTGCCTGTTCTTACTGTTGTCAGTGTTACTGATTCTATTATTCCTCCCAGAACATTCTTCTAATTTGTGTGGGATCTTGCTTGCAACAGCTAAGAGACCAGATAATGATTTCTATTAGAATTTTGCATAAAATAAGTGTAAATAAAACCTGTGTAGTGCCATCTGTACCTACCTAGTTTTCTACCTCTGAGATTATCACATCGCCATGCAACACCGTGTAAATGTTTAATTCTATCTATTATGACCTTGGGCAGTAGGGACTTTCCTCACTGCTGGTGATGCTGTGAATCCGACCCAGTCTTCCCATAGTCTAACGATCAGCTTCCCTTTTCTGATCCCAGTGGCTCTGCATGGATTGTGAACCTCTTCCTGACTCCGAAAACCCTTGGTTCTGGGGAGTGGGTTCCTGCCATACCCTTGCCACCTATTTTTTCTCTCCACATTTTCTTCCTCCCTCAACAATTTTCTCCTTGCTTTAAGAAGGATGCTTAAGAGAGAACACTCAGTACTAAGTTATGCAAAAAGCAGATCCAGTATATGTTTGTTAAATGACAGTACAAATAATAAATATGCATCTACTTTGGCCTAGGGGTTACTTTCAGAAGCTGTATGTTGTTGAAGGAATATTTTTTGTCTTAGCCATAGATTTTTATAAGTAAAAGTCCGTGCTGAATTTGGTTTGGTGGTAGGCAGAACTTAAACTACAACAAACAAATATGCTTAAAGAATAAATGCACTTAAAGCCATTATTGCAATGCTCCCTTTATATAGAAGAAGTCTTCTAGAAAATCTACAGTTTTAAACTAGATTTCAAACTTTTTTTTTTTTTTGAGACGGAGTCTCACTCTCTCACCCCCACTAGAGTACAGTGGCATCATCATAGCTCACTGCAAACTTGAACTCCTGGGCTCAAGGGATCCTCTTGCTTCAGCTTCCCGAGTAGCTGGGACTACAGGCACATGTCCCTAATTTTTCTTTTTTTTGGTAGAGACAGGGTCTCATTCTTGCTCAGACTGGTCTGGAACTCCTGAGCTCAAGCGATCCTCTTGCCTTGGTCTCCCAGAGTGCTGGGATTATAGGCATGAGCCACTGCGTCCGGCTGATTTCAAACTTTTAAAATTGGATCCATCTTAAGAAATGTTAATTTAAAATGATAAAGATGTGTAGGTACATTAGTTCTTGACCATGCACGTATAACACATGGAAACTCATCAAACTGTTAGGCTTTCTGTGATTATTGAGAATATAGCTGATTTTTAAGCTTCTCATATTTTTTGTTATTTCCAAGTTTTCTGCAATGAAAATATTAATTGTATAAAATTATATTTATATATATAATCCTATGAGATATAATTCATATACAGGTAAGAGTAGAAAATTGTTCTCTGGAGCTTCTGATCAACCCAAGAGAAAAATCTCAGTGATGCTGATGTCAGGGGCTCCGCAGTGAAATAGCTCAGTCAGTGAAAGCCCACAGGTGACACCCCTCATTGCCTGCACAGAAAATTTTCAGTTATATTTTGAAAAGTGCCTCAATCTTAAATGTGGGTGCTAGCTAAAAGGGAACCAGGCATTTGAGAAAATGTTTCAAACACAGGAGAAGGGCGATGACAAACAAACATACATACACATAAACCTACAAGCAAGCAAAAGAAAGCTACTTGAAAGAAAGAGAAGCTGAGAAAAAAAAAACACTTGGAAAAAAATAACAAGTGTTTTTTTTAACAACATATTGCTTCCATGAAACAAGAACATGTTACAAAAAAAGGAACATTCAAAGGACAAAAAACAGAGCTCTTGGAAATTCAGGACATAATAAAAGAAATGAAAAACTCAATGAGAATTTACAGAAAATAAATTTGAGGACATTGCTCAGAAATTGGGGGGAACAGATAAAGATTACAGAGGATCAGTCCATGGGGTCTGTTATCTAAATAATATAAGTTTTGGAAAGAGAGAACAGGAAATGAATGGGAAGAAATTGCCTCAAAATATCAATTCAAGGAAATGTCCTAGAGCTGAAGAGAATGGCTTCCCAGATTGAAAGACCCCATTGCATGCTCCAGTACAAAGGCTCAAAATAGACCCAAGTCAAATAACGTTCATGAAATTTCAGAAAATGAGGGAGAGAAATAAGCACCTAAAAGCTTCCAGAGAGAAAATCACTGTGTTCAAATATACAACCAGAGGGTCAAGAATTAGAATGGCATTGAACTTCTCAAGAGTAACGCTATTGAAAATGAAAAAATTCCTTCAAAATTGTGAAGGGAAATAATTTCCAAGCAAGACTTCTATACTTGGTCTGACCTCAATTAAGTGTGAGAGGGAATAAAGACATTTTCAGACTTGGAATGTTTCAGAAAATGTAGCTCCTCTGCACCCTGTCTCAGGAAGCTACAGCAAAATGGCTCCATTTTAAGAAAAGGGACCAGACCCACAAAGAGGAGGTCATGAAAGCCAGGTGTGGGGGGAGGGCTGTCACACAGTCTAGAGGCCAAGGGAACCTCTGATGATGGAGAAGGAGATGCGAGGGTGACCGTGGCCTGTCCAGTCACAATGCTCTAGGTAGGCGTCTCCAAGGAAGTGAAATGGAGAGACCATCTTATATGTGGCAAAACATGTTGAGGGATGATTTTAAAAATTGAGAGAAAAGTTAAGTTTGAATTCATAATCGGTTCACAGAAAATTATGCAAATGGAAAAGCAAGATAATGATTACCTCTGAGGAAAATAAAATAGTGTGCAAGAAAGGAAACATAATTCTATCATATGGTTCAGCTATGAAGAGCATGCATGAAGTCCTGGTAATGTGCATGCTAAATACTGATCTACCCAGAGCTAGTGAACCGTCCTGTGGGAAGGGCAGCGGTTCAGGCGCGTGTGGAGAGCTGTTAGCTAGGAATGAGCTGAATCCTCCTCTTCCACTGTAAAGAGTCAGCTGACAGTCACTGACTAAAAACGAAAATTCAAGGAGTAGCACAGGGGTTGGTAAACTATGGCCGACTGGCCAGCCATCTGTGTTTGTAAATAAAGTTTTATTGGCACACAGCCACACCCATTCCTTTGCATATTGTCTATAGCTGCTTTCATGCTACAGCAGCAGAGGTGAGTAACTGCAACGGAGACGATATGGCTCTCAAAGCCTGAAATAGTCACCATTTTGCCTTTACAGGAAGCTGTATACAACTATTTGACACTCAACAAGGCAACTGTATTACTTTGATAAAAATAAAAGCTAGATAGAAAAGGAGGGTTAATATGACTTATCAGAGGCACCAATTTTTTCCAGGATGATGACAAAATATAAAAAGATTACCTTCATTCTTTGGTGTGTCCTCTCTTTTGATTTTTGGACAACTTATTTGCTTGCAATCCAATTTACTTCTTTGAGTCAATCAACGTTCCTCTCTTTTGCCTTTTTTATTTTTATTTTTGGTCAAAAACCAAAGCAAGAAGTCAAGCATAAGGTTTTAAATGACTTCTCTTCTACACTCGGAATGTATCTGGGGAAGGGCGGTTGCCGATGTAGAGATTCCCAGGCAATCTATGACTCCAAAGAATTAGCTAAACAGATTTTATTTTACTCAACTAAAGGTGATCTCAAATTTTTTTCAAAGTTCAACTTGTTTATTTTAAAAGGATGCAGCTGAGACTCACATTCCATTCATTGATCACCACTGGTGACATCCTTCCTTCCTAATGTAATCTTGAAATGGCAGAGCATCCATAATTAATCTGGAAGTACACTGTCTTAGCCATTAAGTAGGTTTCCAATTTAGTAGCACTTGGGCTTTGTCCCCGCAACCTGAAAGATCATTTTCTATACACTACTTCAAGATAAATGGTAAGAACGCTTTCCGGAAAGTATGCTTTTCTTGTAAGCGCAATGTCTGATAATATATTGATCTTATACTCCTGATGTGATGGCAAATATTTCTGTTCTTGAGCCTGGGATATGAAAAAGAAGGCGCCATTCTCACTATTATATTCTCAGGTTAATATGCATGACCTTACTCAGCAGAAATTTAAGTTGCCACATTGCCAATTACTGAAGCTTAGAGGCCCAGAGGGCCTCTTGTGCTCGGAGAGCTGATGCTGAGTTGGCTGGCCAGCTCCCCAAGCTCCCGGAGGAGGAAGCTGCCTCTTCCAGCTCTCTCAGTGTGTTGGCGTCCACCCACCACCCTTCTCTGCCTGGCTACGCCACTTCAGTGTATTCAGCAAGTACTTTACTGAGTACCGACTATGGGCTTAGCTCTGTGTGAACCTCTGTTAAAACATCAACCTACCTTCCACCCTCTCCCTGGAAGATGAACCGCTTCCATTTACGAATTCCAGGGAATCCTTTGTCTTCAGGACCAAGTTACGTTTCAGTGGGGGGAGTGTTTGTTCTGTGAGTATGTCGAGGTGTATGGGGTCCAGTTACCAAAGGAGAGGGGACACCAAGGACACAGGAGGAGCAGGTGGGAAGAAAGGCAGCTTTGGGAAGCTGAAAGGGGGCAGGGCAAGGGAGAGGGGAGACCCTCTACCACGTGAGCTTTAACATTCTTTTGGTTCTCCAGTTCATGATTTATACTTTGCATTTCATTTTCTCCTCCCTGAAGTTCAGGACTTCACGGGTCTTAATCCGCATGTAATGTTTCATATCATTCCCCTGGCTGGTCTCATTGCTGTTACAAGCTCTCTCAGTTTAATTCATTACATACACTTCTAGTCCATGATTTTCTTGCTATGGAAAGTGAACTTTCCGAGGGCAGGTCCCGGCCAGCACTGCTGGAGCCATGACAGCTGCACCGGGCCTTGGCAGCAGGGTCCCCGTGCTTGCTGCCTGGAAGGTAAGTAGAACCCTGGAGCTTCCAAGCAGGAAGGGTGAGACCAGCTACTCTGCATTTCCGTTTTGCAAATGAAGTAGCGCTGCACTCGTGCAGCAGACACTGAGGTCCAAGTGACTGTCCACGGCCACACAGCTAGTGTGTGGATGGGCCAGGTCTACCGTCCATCTGCTCACTTCCACGGGGAGTCCTTCACGTCTCCCATGGGTCCTCCTCAATGTTTCCCTGAGGTCCTAAGGCACACAGACTTTCCCCCCACCGCCAGTCTCATCTGCTTGCTGGCCCACGGCCCCAGGTACGGTAAGACCTGCTCACCTTTGGCATGACCTTCCCCACTGTGTCATCCAGTTATGTCTCCATGAAGCTGTCCTCCACATTTCAGCTCTATCCCTCCTCGAGCAGAAACATGTTCTTTTCCTTACTGGGGACTTAGAATATTAACTAGTCATATTATAAATTTTTAGACATGCATCTCATCTTTCCAGCTTGATGCTAAATCCCATGAGGGAAGGGGATGTTGTAGACACAGACTCGCAGGGCTCAACCTATCCTTGGATTCCGTCTGTGCCTACGCATTTATTTCACAGCTGATGTCACTGAGACCCAGAGGAGGGAAATGACTTGCCCATGGTCTTTTTTTTTAAAACAAAAAAATTGTACTAAAATGTACATAACGCAACATTTACATTTTAACCATTGCAAAGTGCAGAGCTCAGTGTCATTAAGGACATTCACAGTGTTGGGCACTGTCCCTACTGTCCATCTCCAGAACTGCTTCCTCGAAGCTTTGTCCCCATTAAACACCGACTCCCCATTTCCCTTCTTCCCAGCCCTGGCAACCACCTCCTACTTTCTGTCTCTGTGATTCTGGCTACTCTAAGCACCTCATCTAAATGAAACCAAACAGTGTTTGTCCTTTTACGACTGGCCTATTTCACTTGACGCAATGTCAGGGTTCATCCATGTTGTATCCATGGAAACATCCATGTCGATCCAGCATCTTGCTCATCTATCTATCCATCAGTGGACATGTGGGTTCCTTCTACCTTTTGGCTATTGTGCATAATGTCACTATGGACATTGGCGTACAAATAGCCCATGGTCTTTTAATGATTTACTTTTCCCTCCTAGCATGGTGTCCTCCAAAGAGTACAAACTCAGTAAAAAAATACTTGATGATAATTATAATCTTATTGAGAAGAAAAATTTAAACCTATGAAACAAGACTATGCATTCTGTAGTTTAAACACTGATGCTCTCCCAATGCAATCAATAGTTAATCAAAATAAACAACTAGCATGAAAGTATGGATTTTCCTTTTACATGTATATTTATCTTCCCTTCTGTATCTCTATGTGTATTTCAGAGAGGAGGAAATCTGACTCAGAACTTCATTTCTCCTTAAAGGAAGATTGTTCCCCGGGAATCTTTAGAACATGGCCACATTACGTAACCTCAAGGTTTTAAAAACTGTAATGTCAAGGATTTCCTTTGGCAAATCTCACTTAGCACCTTTCCTGCTGGATTACAGAAAGAGAACAGTCAGCAAAAACACCAGGAGCAGCTTTTTACATTTCTCTTTCTTTACACCTTTTCTCTGTAGAAGTGTCTTTGAAAAGCCTTTTATCCCTGTGTGACCCTCTCAAGGTGAATTCAAGGACAGAGGCCTTTCACTAAGAGCATTAGGCTCAGGGGAAATTCTTCACACCAGCTTACATGGAGCATCAAGCCAGTTCCTCTCGTGGTTATTGTTATTTAGTGTTAGCTCTGTGAAATGCATTTAAATCCTTTTTCTTAGTTAAATGGAAACATGTTCTTCTGCCAAGTTGCTCACAATGATTACTGTGTTTATCAGGAGGCTGTTAAGCGAAAAAACGACCAGGCAAAGACTAATAATCATTTTGTGCATTCCTAGTGCTCATTAAACTTTTCAAATCGTGCCTTATGTCCAATATTTCTCTTGATCCGTGGAATGATCGTGTTGGGGAAATAAGGCTGGTGGAATGAGGCGGAAACTGGGGCCTGAGGGAAGCAAAGTGTCAGAAAAAATCGTTGACGTGTCTGTGCGCCACTGTGAACAACACAGAAACACGTGGTCCCCAGAGGCACTTCCTGTCCTGTTCTAATCGCTGCGGGTCCGGGTCCGAGCTGGCTCTGCCTGTGCTCCCCATCACAGGACCCTACTCTGGCCCCAGCGAACGCCGTCCTTCCCCTCCAAATGCAACGGACCTTCCCCACTTCTGTTCCCTCTCCTTTCTCTTTTCGCCTGGCTACTTCTACTCATTCTTTAAAAAATTATTTTTAAAAAGTATTTAATTTTTAATGTTTTAACTGAAGTTAAACATGTAAAATTAGAACAAACAGCTCTTCAAGGATGGTCAGGAACAGTTAACCGTCTTCCGTGCTCTGCCCTCCTGTCTCCCGCCCTAGCGGCATTTTCAACCCGTTGGGCTGAGTTAAAAGTTTACCTCTGTGTCTTCACCTGGTGTTACAATTTCATGATGTCTCATTTTTCGGCATTATCTATTGACTCACCGATACGGACAACGAAGCTTTAGCTTCTTCTACTCCCCTCCCCACCATGGACAAGCGTCATCCTTCTATCCTGAAATACGGAGGTAATACTTTGGGTTAGGTCGCTATTCAGTTTTTATATGACTAAGACCATGTGAATGCCATTTACAGCTGAGTCATATCGCGTTTCCTAGGACGACTTTTCCTTTCCTGTGGTTTCTGTTTTTCCTGGAGTTTTATTTATTTATTTTAAATTTGTTTTATTTTCCTTGGGTGAGCATGTTTACGCGTCTTGCTCCAGTCTTTGATCTATGGTGAGAAAGAAAGGCAGCCTGTCAGCGCCCGGAGCTGCCTGTGTGCTCAGCCGGGCTGCTTCACAGACACGTCAGGCCAGGTCATTCTGCGACCCTCATGGGGTGAGTCAGAGGTGAGGTCACCCCATCGTCACACATCTCAGCACGGACAAAAGAAAATTGTTCAGAACACAAAAATGACCGAACAGACTCCTTCTTCCCAGCCTAATACATGTGGCTTCTACTTCTTTACCGACCACAGCTTGGGTCCTGCTTTCTTCCTACTGCCTTCTAGATAAAAAATGTCAAGACAGCCAATCACAGATTTGCCCCTGCTTCCTGACAGCATCCAGTCCAGACCAAACCTCTGCTTCTTTGAACTCTCCCCAAATCACCTAACACAAACCCAATAGGACTTCCTAGCACCCTCTTTTAGCAAGTTCTTTCTAGCGCCTGCTTACCAGGATGCCCTCACGGTTTGCATGGCGTGCAATCTTCCTTGCTGCGATGGGTGAAGAAACCCAAATTTGTTCTACTGCAGTTGGGTTCCTAGTGGCTAGTAACGTGTCTATGAAGTGGAGGTTCCATCGGTATTCATCTGAGAGCCCTACTGCCTTGCACCGGAATCCTCAACTCACCAATTTCGTGCGCTTATTTGAGCCCCTTTGTGTCTGCAGGTGTTTGAAGTACCACACTGCCCATGCTGACCTGAGCTCCAATATTTTGTTGAGCTTCTTCCTCTTTAGATGGTTTCCCCTCTTTTCTTCCCTCCCTCCCTTTTTCCTTCCTTCTTCCTCCCTCTATTTCCTTGTCATTGTTCTTTTCCTCCCCTAGGAAGGAGATTACCAGTGACTTTTTGTTTATCTGATCATATTTCTATGGCTCTTTGGTGAAGCTGTTTTCTAGCCCACTAATATCTGTTCCTATGCACCATCTGTTGTCTAGTGTCCTGAGTGTCATTTATCTCTAAAACAAAAAGGAGGTCATGGGTATACGCCAGGTAAGCCCCAGCTCAGGGGCCTCGGAGGTCTCCTACAACCAACATTCTTTGAATAAACTTTGACTTGGTCACCAGTTCAAACCCTCATAAGAAATTTCTCATCAATCTTGTCTTTCTAGTCCTGAGAGCTGCTCTGTTTAGATTAGTTCTTGGAATCAGAAGGTATTGTCTGACCTCTGATTGGGCTTTGGCCCGGTTCTGAAGACTGCAGGCTGCTCAAGCGCCGTCCTCTGCGAGTATTGATCGCAGCGCTTGTGTCTGATTGATCTAAGACGACTCGTTTCCTGTGGGACAAACACCTGCTTTCTCATAGCACCTTAAATTGCATGCTTATTTCTCTAACCAGCGCATTCGCCAGTGATAATTTTGGTGTGCAGTGGCTATTTTGGGGAACTGTTTGATATGACCGAGACTGTTCATTTGAGAGGGTGCCTTAGAACAAAAAGGGACAAAACCCTCATCTTGAGATCTAAAAAAGAGAGAGCATTTAGTTTATTGCAGACGCCCACTCCTACATTTCTGCACTTTGAAAATTAATAAATGCTGGCTTTTAAACATGTTGCTTGATAAAAATTTGCAAGGTCCAAATAATTGTTTACACCAGCTGTATTAACTGTCTTTCTTGTGTGTATATGTTACAATGGGTTTTCCTGAATCTAAACTTTTAGCAGCTCTTTTCCCAGAGGGAAAATATCTGCTTTTTACAGTGATAATTTTGTCAAGTGTCTGGAGCTGTCTCCTGCTTGCTTCTTTTTTTATTCTCCTCCCCTTCTTTTCTCCTTTCTTAAAGAACTACCAAAATTAATTGATTAAAACAGAATCATACTATCACTGTGAGTGCACTTTAGGAATATGCATTCCATGTCAGCAGCCAAGACTAAAAGACAGAAAAAATATTAAGCTGTGTTTCTTCTGTAGACACTGAAAATTGTGTTTGCAAAATAGCCTACGTTGCTGTGGTTACAAGATAAGAAGAAAACCGTAGTTCAAGGTAAAAGAAGAATATTGAGCCTGACTTAGGGTCTTTAAAATGTAGTTTACCATATAAAAATAATGTCAGAAAAATACTTTGGTTGGTATAGGACCCCAGCTGAATTTCTTATGATCCAAAGTTCCTAAATTGCCTACATTGTTTTTATAAGTTAAATAGATCATCACTGTTTTTATAACTTGTTTAAAATGTATACACATACTCACACACATACACGTAAGTATATTCAACTAAATAAAAGGGTAATGGATTTTTAAAAGGATTTAGTTCTGTGAAATTTTTATATGTTATATGTTGGAAGGATTCACCATGTTAGCAAAAATCGTAATTTCTCAACCCTTAACTAAGACTGTAGACAAATGGTGAAGTTAATTAATTATTTTGATACTGGACGATTCACAAGAATGAAACAGATACAAAATAAATGCTGGTTACTAAACATAATTTTAACTTACCCTTATTTCTTAGAATGCAATAGATTAACAAAATATATAAATAATTTTGGATAATATGTATCACTTTTGCCACCTCAAATATTTTAAAATGATACAAAATTAGTATTCATAAAGAGGAGAAATTGTTTAACGGTTTTTTGTTTTCTGTCTTCTAGTGTTCTCTTATATCTGGGGAAAAGAAGTTAATTACTTTGATTAAATATGATAATGTACAAAGTTGATTATACTAGCTATAATAATTATAAGGAACTGTGAATACATATATGTATACACACACACAAAATAAAATGGATTTGATATTCGGTTTGTTTATTTTAAAAGTTTCTATAGTTAATCAAGATGATAAAGTTCATATAAAATGTACAGTTTTACTTAATATACTGATAAATTATATTTTGAAGGTATAGTTAAAAGCTTTAAATTTATTATCAACATGTATATTTATGTCCATGTGTCTAACTATATACACATAAATATTAAAAATTCATATATGGAAAATTGTTGCATGAATAATGTATAAAAGGAGTAAAATTAAAATTTAGGTCTTTTAGCTATAAAATGATTAAATTATTCTGTGTCTCCTAAAAGCAGTTCTTCTTTGTTACCATTATAGTTTGCTAAATCTTTTTTTGATATACTCTTAAATTATTTTTGAAGAGGGTCTTGAATTTTGAAATAAATTAATACATTTTTAATGGCTTATAATAACCATTGCTTTTTATAGTATTATTTTTGCAGCTTTGTGTTCTATTGCCTGCACACATTTCTTGTCTTTAGATAACTATGACTTCTATCTTGTCTCCTCTAATAACTATTCTTGATTTTGCTTTTCTAAAATTCAGCTCCCAAATTTAGAATAATAAAACTGTTAAGACGTCTTTTATGCTTTCATGCCTAAACTGTCTTTAAGTAACACAAAGATTTGCTCCTTCACTCTAAAAAGGGAAGGATAATAGGTTTGTACAGAACTCTCCAGTTTTTAATTAATTCAAAACTGTTACAAGAGCTTTTTTGTTTTCCAAACTGATAACCAGAGAGTGAGTTCATTTCCTAGATTAATTGTACATAAAGTAATAATGCTTAATTATTATTTTGAGGTTAATTATATATAAGCTTAGTAATGCTTAATTACACAGATGCTTAGAGAGGATATTCTAAATGAATGAATAAGACAATAACATTTTTGGCTTAAACACTATTTTATGCCTTTTTGCAGAGAGGGGTAGCAGTGTGCCTTCTGAGAACGGAGAGATTGGACTGCTGGCCACAGACGAGCCTGTCCAGGGTGCTCTGTGCTGAGTGAGGCATGGCACAGATGTAGGATAGTAGGAGTCACCTTCTGCTTTTCCTCCCATCTGTGAATTAGATCCTACACCTGAAACTGGAAAGCTCCAGGAATGTCCACATAACCTTCAATCCTGTTCGAGCCATGGCTTCCCGGCTTTTACCCCATCTAGGCTTCCTGCAAGCCTTCGTAGAATGGTTCAGGAATTAGAGGATGAAGACGTTAGATGGACATCCTCAGCCACCTTGCCAGTAATACTTGGTACTTTTGGATGAACCACTGTACTTTAATTTGGGGGAATTGTATCCTAAAGGTTACTAGAACATTTCTGAGATTGGCTACAGGCCAATTCCCAACCGATTTCTTTGTTTATCCTCAATTTGTTGAGTAGCTTTGACCACTTACTGTGCCAAATTCTTTGCAACTATTACCATTAATTTGAAAACAAGCCCCTGTAACTCAGAGATACAGCCATATGCCAGAAGTTATCTTACTAGTCAGGCAATTATTAGCACGTCAAACCAAGTTCTATCTAACTTAAATGCTATGATTTTTTTTGTTGCTATTTTATGCTGCCTTCAATGTCACTGAGAAAAACACCATATTAAAGACAGGCTTGCTTTTCTGAGTGTGTACGTGTGCGCACATGGGTGCGTGTACTGAGATAGTGGTGACGAGTTATAAAGAAAAAGAAAGTATTAGAACAATTAATTCAAGTTCAGGTAGCAGATTTGGGTCATTTTTTAAAAAATAATTTTTGTCAATCATAGTGGCTATACAACTGTGCTCTCTCAAAATGTTTCTACTCGTGCCAAAACTTAACACTGGGAAAAATTTTACTCATATACAGATTTAAAAAGAAAAATCTGCCAGTGTAGATGGCTTGGGCAATGGTAGCCATCTGCTGCTTGGTAGCCCAACGCATTTCATCTGTTGTCTGGTTCAGATAGGCTAAGGAGGGAACTCTGGTGTAGTGTAGACGAAATCGCTGAGGCTCGATGCTGGGGAGAAGCGGGAGGGATGGGAGGCAGGAGATTTAGGCGTTTGGCTGCAGGTGTTGGCCGGGTGGCTGCAGCATCCTCTGCCTCACTAGCGGGGCTGAATCTCCCCAGTGCAGAGCCCCCAAAAGCCCGAGTAATACCAGCGACTAACCAGAGCTTGGTAACTACCATCTTCACCCTTCTCCAGGCTGAAGACACTACACTTTCATTTTCTCTTTGGAACCAGATTTTTTTTTTTTTTTTTTAAATCACCTGAGCTGTGCTAGCGGCCTCAACATGCTACACACTGTCACTCTAGCATCCAAACTCACTGCTGCCAACATTTTTAACCAGAGGCACGTGTTTTCATCGATTAGAACCCATCAGTTTTACTTCATCTTGGACTTCCAAAGAAAGGTAGAGCACATAGAAATTGGTATTTTCTACATCGAGTCCGTAATTCATCTGAATATCTAAACTGGTTTAAAAACAAAACACTCCAGCAGTTTTATCCTGATCCACCGAGTTCAGCAAACCTCATTTTACCCTAATGGTCTAACTGGGTACTCTTCCCCTTGTCCCCGGGCAAGAAGAGAGAAAAATCTTCCTTCCCACCTCTCTTGCACATAGAATTTAGAAATCTTCCTTTTGTGAAAAACTGTCTTTTGCAACAAAATGGCTTTGCTTCTGGGGTTTTCTGGTTCTAGCTAGTGCCGATCTGGGACATATTTTTCTTTTCTTCTAGGGCTCAAATATGAGGCGTTAGTGTTACTGCTGTGTATTTGCTTCAACACCCAGGCGCCGCTCCACAGCAACCAGTAGAATGAAATGAAATTAACCACTGCTTTCTCTGAAGGCTGTTTTTTTTGTGCCTTTCTCCTGGCTGTTAGGATTTTCTACCTAAAGCCAAAAGTTATTTACATACTTCATTTAAAAAATATTTTTAAAATTAACAAGTAAATATTATCTACATTTATAGTGTACAATATGATGTTTTGGTATATGTATACATTTTGGAATGGCTAAATCAAACGATCTAACATCTTCATTACCTCACACGCTTATCATTTCCATACTTCTCTTATTACTGTGGACTCCCCTATACGAGTTTAGCATTGGCTTGGATTACGTGCCGCCTCTAAATGTCTGGCTACAGCTTCTCGCACATTGTGGAGATCTCTGAATACTGGATAGTCTCAAATCCCCATCTCTTAGCAGCGCCACCTGAATACTTAGGTCCCTGGATCTACATTCATATGAATATACAATCTGACTTGTGCTGGCCAATTTTATGAAAAGCAGCTTAAAAAGGCACGAAGGGCGTACCAAAGGCACCCTTCACAAAAGCCATCTCAAGTAATAATTCTCCTTTGTGCAGCCACAGAAATAATATCCTCATGGGAATAAACCCGAGAACACTGCAGGAA
Organism: Lepilemur ruficaudatus; assembly: GCA_963574885.1. Classification (NCBI taxonomy): domain Eukaryota; kingdom Metazoa; phylum Chordata; class Mammalia; order Primates; family Lepilemuridae; genus Lepilemur; species Lepilemur ruficaudatus. The sequence goes on along the minus strand of CAUYRT010044318.1, from coordinate 16,447 downwards.
AAGGTTCTCTGAACTTCAGCGATTGATGGTCCCCAGGGAGGGGAAAGCGCCCCACGCTGACACATTTATCACCTGCATTTAGAGGCAGGCTAGCTCGCTGGGGAAGGGCTTTGCAAAGAAGGGAGCCGGAATGCCAGGTTGAGTGATGCATTTGACGTAAAAGACTGAAATGGGAGACCTAATTACAATAGGAAATGAACAACTGCTGTAATGAATGTGCAGGAGAAATTTAGTGTCGTGGGCGCCATCCACATGCAAGGTGGAAGGGGACAGGACTGGCGCACACACCAGTGGGAGGCATTATTTAACATCTGATCACTATTTATCCTTACGTGATAGCAGCATAAAGAAAGTGAAGGTAAATTCTCATCTTTGGAAATTGGATTTAAGTTTTATATCCCTGACCTTCACAGTGGGAATCAAAATAAAGGGAGCTTTTAAAATAATAAAAAATGTTTTGCAGATTTATTTTCTTTCTTGAAAGAATCATAGAGAAATATTTTAGGATTAGGATTTGCACCGGAATAGAGCAGTTAATCAGCTTGGTTTTCTGCGTGGCTGACTTTCTTCTCTACCATGTGATAGAAGGTTGGGTTCTGATTTCTAAAAGTGATTGTGAAAATGTTACGTGCAATGGTTTTTTTAAAAAAAAAATATTTTATCTCAGTTAATTTTTTTTGCTTTTTCCTCTACTTTTTATTTTAAGCTTAAATTTCATATTTTATGCCCTTAAATATTATACTAAAACTAGATATATCAAAATACAATATTATTCAATTACATTGCTATTTTAAAAAATCTAGTATGCAGTAAATACTTAAATATGACATGCCTTTTACATTGAGAAAAGAAATTCATTTATATTGTGCATATAACACTGAAAATAGATTTGGATTTTAACATGTGTTACAATTTTCATTAGTCACCTGAATTTCATTATTAAGGAAGCTATATATAAAAATAATGTGGTTTGTCATCAAAGTAAGACATGTCTTTAAAAGAATAACCTATGCTTTACAATGTTTCTATGAAGGTGGGTTCATCATTCGCAGACGTTTCCACTGACAGCATCATGGGTGTGAGCAGACGGAATGTCTGCTCTCCATAGCTGCCTCCCCCAGGAACACGCGTCTGATGTCCCCCATCCCGCATAGAGGTGAGAGACCAAGCTGGGAGGTCCAGCCGGCCAACATCTAGGGCCATGAGCCGAGTGCAGCCGTCAGAATGACTGGCTGTCCCAATGCTGCTTGTGTTTGCTGAGAGCAGTTCTGTTCTCTGGACTCTCCCATGGGGTGTGTGTTTTCATTTAATTCGTCATTTTGCTTCTTGGACACAGGAAAACAGAAATTGGTGGAAGTGAGGAGAATCTAAGATGCATGCAGGTTTTACGAGTTAGGGTGAATCGGAGTAGGAGTGAAAACAACCATAAATTGGTACTTATTGTCTGGACTCTAGTTGAGGACTGCTTCCGATCTTTCTCCCAATTCATCCCAGGCACAGGAATCTATTTTAAAAATTCTCACCAGGACTGCATCTGTGTACGTGTCACGGTGACATGCAGTCTTGTCATCCAGGTTGCCTCTCATGCGGGGGACAAACCCGTGCTGCACTTGAAAGCACAATTTTGGGTCAGCATCTGTCTCCCTTCTTCCCACTCATCAGTTCCCTCAAATTCCTTTTCACATTATCATCTCTTCTCTAAATCCTCCCATGATGGCTCTTTAAGTGCAGCTCCGGAGGGCACTCTGACCTTCTAGGGAATGGGGGACAACTAAAATTGTTTGAAAGTGCTGAGCTGATAGTGTCCTACTAAGGCGCCAGGTGTGGAAAACCTGCACCTTTGGATGATCAGGGTATCCAAAGGGAGACAGAGCAGCTAGAGAGGGATCCCACCACGCTGAGTTCAGTTCTTCTCTCTCGTCTATTTAAAATTTTTAATATACAAAGTGGGTTTCTCTTTTTCTTCTTTTTTTTTTCCTTGGCAGAAGATATTTTAATCTGTCCTTATTAAAAAGTCAAAATAAAATACACAGGAAGCTTAAAAACAGGTCTCCGTACCAACCTCAAGCATACCATGACTGTACAAGAAATATTTGCTAAATTTAATTGAATTGTGGCTTATGAGTCACATCTCTGTTCCATAAAAGTCTCGGTGGAAAGGTTTTGCAGATACCTCAAATGAACTGGCTATGCAGGAGTCTTTTGGAAAGGAAGCAGGGGAAATGAGGGCAACAATTTTCAAAATATAGATAAAACTTATTAAGTAATACATAATCTGAATAGACCCATAGAATATACAAAACCAAATTAATTATTGGTGTGATTTCTCCTCTTAAATTTAATAGTCTTGCATTATCTTAAAGTAGATGTTATGGTTTAAATTTATCACCCAAATTTCATGTGTTGGAAATTGAATCCCCAAATTCATATGTTGATGGGATTTGGACATGGGGCATCAGGAGGTAATTAGAATTAGATAAGGTCATCAAGGTGAGGCCCCTATGCTGGGACTGGTGGCTTTATAAAAAGAGGAAGGGAGACCTGAGCTGACTCAAATGCTCCTACCTTCTCGCAGGTGATGCCTCCCGCCACGTTATGACACAGCAAGAAAGCCCACCCGACCTCGGACTTCCCAGCCTCCAGAACCATGAACTAAATAAATTTCTTTTCTTTATAAATTGCCCAGTCTCAGGTGTTCTGTTACAGTGATGGAAAACGGACAAAAACAGAAGATATACGCATATTTGTTAAAAACAGTTGCTTTGGGATTAAGATAATTATAAACACGTGCCAGGAAGAGGAGAGCCAACAGAACACATGGCACAAAATGAAAATAGTCACTTAACTGGTGGCATGTCCCTGGCTGTTGATGTCACCGTGTCAAAGAGCTGAGAGGTACCTGCAATTACGAGTGAAGTTCAACAATTGTTTTTCTCTATTGACTTTCACCTTTTTTCTATAATGGCTGTTTAAACTTAGTTTATAGATTTTTATTTGTTTTTCCTCAGAAAAACAAGGCTGCAATATTGTTTAGCAATCAAAAGAAATGAGCTATCAAGCCATGGAAAAGACATGGTGGAAACTTAGATGCATATTACTAAGTGAAAGAAGCCAATCTGAAGAGGTTACATATTGTGATTCCAAGCATAGGACATTCTGGAAAAGGCAAAACTATGGAGACAGAAAAACGGTCAGTGGTTGCCAGGGAATGTGGGGCAGGAGCGGGGGCTGAATAGGCAGAACACAGAGGATTTTTAGGGCAGCGAATCTACTCTCTGTGATACCATAATAGTGAGTACGCGCCCTCATGCGTTTGTCCAAACCCATAGAATGAACAACACCAAGCGATTATACTGAATGTACTGTGTACGGCAAGTATGTAACAGCGAAATAACTACAGTGTAGCAAGATGTTAATAACAGGGGAATCTGTGTGTGCATCTGGGGAGGGGACAGCGGATATATGAGAACTCCCTGTACTTTCTGCTCAATTTTTCTGCAAACCCCAAACTGCTCTAAAATGTAAAGTTAATTTAAAAATTTAAAAGGGCTATAAAGTTAAATCTTCAAACTATTAAGCCACACGATGGTAAGTTATTTGCAAGGCTAGGTCACTTTGTTTTAAATTAATAACATGACTCCATTTGTACGATGTATTGCCATTAATTTGATGTTAATTTTAATTAAATAACCTTAATATTTAAGAAAGAATGAAAAGATTTTACATGTTTTATGGTTTGATTTATATGACTAATAGTAAGAAAAATCTATTAAAACTTGCAGTGTTTTAAAAAATAGTAGTAATTAGGTGCACAGGAATTAACTGATGCATATGATTTGTGTTGATCCTGCCCTTAGTGTTCGATTTTCCTTTTCTTTGTACTTTCTGTTGCACTTCCCGTGTTAACTAGGGTTTTAAAGCCAGGTTTCTGTGTGTTTAGGGAGCCCAGGCTGCTGCTCTGCAGGGTTGCAGACGGCCAGGAGACCTCTGTGGGCTCAAAGCTGATAGGAATGCCAGTATCAACAAGGGGCGATGGAAGAAAAGGAGAGAGAAGAACCTTATCAGAGACTGACATGGTTCCCTTTTTGAAATATCAAATAAATATACAGTTGACCCTTGAGCAACACAGTTTTAAACTGTGAAGGTCCACTTATATGTGGATTTTCTCCTGCCTCTGCCACCCTGAGACGACAGCAAAGCCAATCCCTCCTCCTCTTCCTCAGCCTGCGCAACGTAAGACGATGACAAAGATGAAGGTCTTTATGCCGATCCACTTCCACTTAATGAACAGCAAATATGTTTTCTCTTCCTTATGATTTTCTTAACAACGTTTTCCTCTCTCTAGCTAAATTCTTTGTAAGAATACAGTATATAATACATGGAACATACAAAATGGGTGTTAATCAACTGTCTGTTATTGGCAAGGCTTCCGGTCAACAGCAGGCTATTAGTAGTACAATTTTTGAAGAGTCAAAGTTACACATGGATTTTGGACTGATCAGGGAGTCAGTGCCCCTAACCTCTGTGTTGTTCAAGGGTCAACTGTCCAATGTCTATTTCCCAGGGTCTTTTCTCTTTTGTAAAACAAACGCAGGCAGTAAACAAACCAACAAGCACAGAAAGACCCACCCTTGAATCCCGGTTCTACCACTTATAAGCTATAGGACTTAGCACACGTCAATTAAAATTCTCAGAGCCCCTTTCCTCACGTAGCAAGTGGCGATTCAAGTAGGTACTTGCTTACAAGGTTAGGATTAGCGAGAATGCAGTGCCAGGAAAGTGCCTCACGCTTTGGAGGCATTTGACAGACATCGTCTCCCTTCATACCCGTCCAGTTACTGTAGGCAAGACTGAAGGACAGCCTGTTAAATAAAGTGGGCACTAGTGACGAAGGAAAATAGAATGAGGCTTACTTCCGACTTATGACCTTGCTTTGTCCCCGAGTTTGTATTTTGAATGCTAATTCTTCATAGACAATAAACATGAAATAGTAATTTGAGAATTTACCTGGGAGTAGTGTGAATTAGAATTAAAAATAATTGAAAGTTTCCTGTAGAAGACTAGCTTCCTTGGTAAATACACATTATTGTTTTTAACAGCTATATTTAAAGCAGAAAAAAAAAATCTTATTTAGATCACGGAATCTATCTTAATTCCAGAGCATGGAGGTGTCACATTCAAAATCTAGCCATGCTTTCTTCCAGAAAACATAACAGTCACAGGAAATATCTGTTGTAAACATTTAATGCTTTTTTATAATAGGATTATTCACATTCTATGGATTTTTAAGAGATGAATGACTCTTCCAAGAAAACATTTATTTTTCTATGGCTGCTCTATTCTCTCTTCAAACTGCTATGGGACAGTCTGTGCGGAGGCCAGTCTCCCCAAGCATGGCCATAATGCTGCTGGAGGGATGTTTAAAATTCTAGCTTACTGGGCTACACTTGCTTCTTCTTTCTACCCTTTCATTGTGTTTTTATCCTTCAGAGCATTCAAAAGAAGGGTGACCTGATTTCTCTTCACTCCAATTTGTTAACCTTCAAGCTCTCCAAGGTTTAAATTCTAGGCCACTGGTAAAGGGTCTTTGCAGCCCAGATTCCTTTCCCCAAACATTGTAAGTTCTCCTTCCCTGGACTCCAAGATGCAACGGTGTTGAGTGGCAGCCAGTCTTTGGGTTATGGGAGGCACCATGAAATGTCACATCACAAACCAGAAGTGGAAGATCAGATTCTGCCTGGGTAACCTTAGCTGGACTTGTTACTCTGCTATGTTGGGTAATAACCATTCTCCTCTAACCTACATGGGTCTCGTGTGTGATAATAGCTACGGACGAGCTGTTCATACTGCAAAGTAATGTACAAATATAACGTATCATCATATTTATGGGATGGAGGTTAAAAATAATAAGCCAATTCTCATTCTTTGCAGTGGGTACATTTCATGTAGTTGCTGAGAACACTCAATCGGTGAACACTGAACCATTGCTTCCAAAGGAAATACAGGGTTAGGTTCCTGCAAGCCTCTGGTCGTAACATTTCATGAACCAATTAATGCTTTTTCTTGTTTTATATGTGTTTCTGTATAAAGACATCTTACTTAATATATATTATTGATTCATTAACATTTAACTCTTGGCTAACAGCACAATAACTCATCCTGTACAAAGTTTATCTACTAATAACATGTATTTTCTCCATAAGGCACATTACAGTCTTCTTGTGCTTAGGAGCAACAGACAGCAATTCAGCAATCCACTTGGAGGCCATTTAAACAGTGTTATCAACAATAAAAGCACAAGAATGCAAAAAACATGGCACTAAATAGGCTGCAAAAATAGTACTTGCTTACAGTATGAGACCTGGAACAAGAAGGCAGTGTCACCTTATTTGACCTCAGAACATACACACCGGTGACAATTTTTTTGCTGCACTGAACTTGTCTTCGAATGACCACAAAAGCATGATGAGTACTATAATACTTTTGGGGTTATAAATTTTAACAAGTAGGTGAATTTGCTACCATGAAATCTATAATAATGATTGACTATATGTACACAAGAAATTAAATTTTCCATGCCTTCTGGAATGTTTCTGGATGTCATAAGAAGAAGAATTTTGTCTTTCAAAATATTTGTTTATTTCTAAACATTTGGGTGTGCAAATGTATGCTGTGTGTCAATGACAGGTGAGCCGAAGATTTGGGACAGAAATAGGTTCCCTGCTTTTGACAATCTGGTTTAACCAGACACAAAAAAATGTCATTAAAACAGAACTTCTGTTCTCTCACTGCATTTTAATAATAAGTAGGTATTTTGGTTTGCTTTTGTTAATTAAAAATGATTTAATTTTTGAAAATAAGATGGAGAGATGATGGTACCAATTTGTTTTCAATCAAACGTTTTTTAAGTTTTTTATTTTTTATTTGAGTCATCTTTTTATGAGTGACCTGGTATTGGGGCCAGCAGTTCCTTTATTTGTATAAGTTAGAAGTCAAAGATTAGATGTAATGGTATTATCTAAGGCAGACTGAACACTATGAGCCAGGCACTGTGATAAGCACTTTATATTTATAATACCATTTTTTCATCTTCATAACAAAGCTTATGGTATTAGCACTACTATTATTCACAGCTTATGGTTAAGAAAACTGAAGCCCAGATAGATAAGAAAGCTGTTCAAGCTCCTTTAGCGAGTTGGGCAGCTGGAACTGCAGGCATTCTGACACGGCAGCATGGACTGAGCCCAACCCTAAATATATATAATTTCTTCTTCCAGCCCAAACTCTAGGAAAAGATTTGTTTTTGTAGCTGTTTCATCTAGATGCTGAGAGTGTGCTTTTAGATCAGGATGCTGTAATTATTACTTGCACTTGTTAAAGACACCTTTAAGTGACAAGCAAAAACTAATAATGACATTGATCGTGTGTTACATTGAAAATGTTGGACTTCCAGCCACGTGACCTGGGCCCAGTCATTTAACCTGCGTGGGCCTCATTTCCCTCAGCTGCAACATGAGGTGGTTTCAATAAATTATTTCTTAGCACCTCCTAGGATTCTATAAAGGAAATAATAATAATAAAACCCAGTAAGTTTCTAAGAATGAGAGTGAATGCAACTAAAAGAGAATGAGAAGCCAACCTTGAACCGTAACTCACTGGGCAAATTCTTTTTGCATGGATTTCCCTTCAGCCTTGAGAAGATTTTGGACATTAAGACTATGTTATACTTTCTTTAGGATGTGAAAAATTGGACATAATTTCTTCCCTTCAGTTTTAATGTTATTTCTTGCCTATCACTTTAATCAGCTTTCTCATCAGTGTTTCCCTACTGCTTTTGTCCTTGCAGTAAAACGCAAAGGAAATTGACTAGAAATTTCAATTAACTGTTTGCCATTTGTCGGTTTGGCTGCGTTCTGCTCCCGGGAGGTAGAGATAAATCACAGAGCCATACGTCGCCATCAGGGACTCCCCTGCAAAGCAGTAGCAGGTAGCAGGCACTTTCATCCCCCACATCTCCTCTCCGTTTTTAGAAATGTATTGTATTAATCATTCTCTTGGATGATGACTCTAAAGGAACTACACAATTCTAAGCTGTAAATAAATATTTGATCCTGGTATAATTCCTCGTCTCCACCGGCTGGGGCAGGAACGGGAAGAGTGAACGGGGCGCAGCCGGGGGCTCAACACCCTGCAGGTACCTTCCTCGTCCGTTACGATCCGCTGGGGTCTGGGGTGCGGGCCCCTGGGAGACACTCACTAAATTTCATCCCATGAATAAATGACTCCGTAGAATAGTGTGGACTCAAATCTTCTTTTAGCTTTGTTACTTTTTCTAACTGAAGTTTTTATTGAGGCAATTGCACACGCGATTGTAAGAAATCATACAGAGGGACCCTGTGCGTATTTTGCCCAGTTTCCCTCAGTGGAAATATCTTGCAAGTCTACAGGACAGCATCACACTCAGATGTCGACGCTGACCCAGGCTACTGGTGTTATTCATCAGTACTCGTTTGCGTTTCATTCTGCGCAGTTTTACCACCTGCGTACGCCTGCGCACCCGCAGCAGGCAGGACGGGGAGCAGCTCCCGCAGCACAGGAGTCTCTCGTGGTGCCTTCTGTATCCACACCGTCTCCGTCCCCTCCCGCCTGCCCCGACTCCAACCCCTCGCAATAGTCTGTCCTCCATTTCTAAAATGTTGTCATTCCAAAAATGTTATTAATACATTTATGGAATCATTAGGTATGTAAACTTTGGGGGTTGGCTTTTTTTCTTTTAGCACAATTCTCTAGAGACTCATCCAAGTTGTTCTGTGTATCGGTAGTTTGTTCCTTTTCCTGACAGAGCAGTATTCCGCACTCTGGACGTACCACCTGTATGACTTTATAAGGAAGCTGTATTCTGACATTTTTCTCTTTTGCCTTTCCTTGTAGTGACCCACGTCCCGGTCAACCTGAGACATCCATCTGCCTGAGGAGGGAAGCCAGGAGGAAGATGGGAGGTGGGAGGACTTGTTACAGGTCGTGTCCAGTTTCTGCCATCGATGGGATGGTCCGGAATGTGTCCGAAATGGAAGTCTTAATCTTTATCCCCCCAGTCACTAAACTACATTTCTCCCAGTGACCCTCATCATGGTAAGAGGCCTCACCATTCAGGCAGCTATTCAGGCCAACACCTGGGGAAGTCATCTCCGACACGTCTTTCTTTCACCCACCACATCCAGTCAGTCACCCAATACTACGGGCTCTGACTTCGATGTATTCCTGGTCCAAATATTTCTCCGTCACCATCTCTGCTCTTGCTTTGGAGCAAGCACCACTGTCTCTCACCTGGACTCTACGACGGTGTTTTAACTGGCCTCCTTGGCCATCCTGGCCCTCTCTCTGCCCACCCTTTTTGTAGTTAATACAGCATCCAGCAGCCGGAATGACCTTTCTATTAATACTTTATAAATCGGATCGTGTCACTTACATGCTCAAAGCCTCCTGCTGTTTCCCATCTCATTTGGGACAACATGCAGTCTCTCCACAACGGCCCACACCTGTACAATCTGTCTCCTGCCACTCTGTCCCTTGACCACCATTCCAGCCACACTGGTTTTCTCGCTGTCCTTGAACAAGCCAAGCGTGCCTCTGCCTCACAGCCTTTGTATTGCCGTTCACTCCTGTAAGGCTGTTCCAACAGACGCCCACACAGCTCCCCTTCTCACTTCACTTAGGCCATTGCTTAAATGTCCCCTCCTCAAAGAGGACGTCCCTGGCCATCTTGACACTCTCTGTCCCCTAATACTCCTTTATTTTTCTTCATAGCGCTTATTGCTAGCTAACATTTATACTATACAATTCTTTTCTCACTCTTTGTTGATACTCATTAGAATATATGCTTCACAAGGGCAAGGGAGTTTTCTTTTGTTTATTGCTCTATCGCTCTCATCTGGTACATATAAGCACTTAACGTAGTTTCGAGTGAACAAATGATTTCCCCGAAGTCCTTTACTCACGCTGTCTAATACATCAAGGACTCAGCTTGGAGGGCCCAGGTCAGAGAGTTCTCCTGTGACACAGAGGTGGCATCCACCCTTCTAACCATGGCAGATTGCATTAGAGGTCCCCAGTTCCTTACCCTCTCCTGTATCTGTGCCCTTTGCCACGTGACTTTGCTGTTTTTCCCACGGACATGCTTCCCACGCACTTTCCCTTCTCCTTGACCCTGGATTTGGCCACATGACTTGCTTTAGACGATCAGATATAGGTGGACGCAAGACTAGAGGCTTGAAAAGTGCTTGTGTGAGGGCTTGTTCCCTTGTGTCTCTGCCCAAACCTCCACAACAGGAACATTCCATGCTAACTCTCTGGTCCCAGGAGGAAGATGAAAGGTGTACAATGGAACCAAAGATTAGCTGATTTGCAGATTAGTGAGAAAAATATGATTGTTGTTTTAAGCTATTGAGTTTTGGAATTTTGTTACATGGCACTTTTTTTGGGGGGGGCCAAGAGCCGATACAGGAAGTAAAAGCAAAGACTTTTTTTTCTTAAAGTCCAAAAGGACCATGAGAAAAAGAAGGGACACAGCAGCAGAGAGGAGAGCCTAGCGCTGGCCAGGAAGCAGGAACTGTATTTATAGAGGGTTAGGCTGAGGGCTCTTGCCACGCAGGGGGCCTAGCACCAGCTCAAGGCAGCCCAGCCTCGCGGAGAGAGGGAAGGTGGTGAGCACACAGGATTTCTGGCCCTCAGGAGCCTCTCACCCTTGTGTGGCGTGAATCTGAGATGAAAGCCGGTGACTCTGCCATGGGGGCTGCCTTGGGGGTGCTGACACCTGCCACGGGGAGGAGGGTGCACATGACAGAGACTCAGAGTCTCTCTCAAGTGGGAGCTAAGGTGACAGCAGGAAGCAAGGGGAGTGATGGCGGGTCTCCCTGGGAGCACAGCCTGAGTCAAAGAGAGGGACTCTGAGTGCATCCACCACAGACTTAACCTCCGAGGCCAGAAGAACCGCTGGGACACAGGACACTGAGCTGGAGGTGAGCAGACGCTGGCTTTGCAAACTCAAGCACCAGCATGAATCTGGGTCCCTCCCACCCACCTGTGACACCATCAGATCACATCACTGCTCATCCCTTCTGTATTCTATACTCCTGGTCACCAGCTTAGAGAAAGAAGCAGGAGGTGGGCAAGGCCATTTGAGAGACCGAACGTTTTTTTCCAAGAGGGACAGAGCACAACCGGAAGGGAATCTGTAAATGATCAAGTCAGACTCAGCTTTAAACCAGAGTGGACACTGGGTTTCTTCACCTTTGCTATCCAGAAGGAACACGAGATCATCACAGACAGACAGAGACGCTGCATCTTCTCTGCGTATCCAAGTTGTTTTGTGCATTACAACGTGCACCTCTGTGGTAACCACGGCAACCTCCTCTGTGGTCTCCCTCCCTGTTATGCCTTTTCCACTCTGCAGATGGTGTTATCCAGCGGAAGTGTCAATCTGATCAGGTTATTCTCCTGATAAGAAATATCCTTCCTTGACTCCCTTTCACATCCAGGATAACACTAAAACCTTAACGTGGCTTATAAATAAATCTGTAATACGGCAGGTGCTGTGGGTGCCCTGCACTCCCCTCTGTCTGGCCCCAGAGATCACGGACTGTGATTCCCTGTCCTCTGCACTTTCCTCTGACCTCAGGGCAGTGTAGAGTACGAATGAGGGCAAGCCAGGAGTGCTGGGGAATTAGGACTGGGGAATTAGTCCTGCTAGAAGCAGCCCTCACCAGTGTCAGATGGGGAGGAGGAAGCGAAATGCCCTGGCTTCCTCATGCCTCGGTTGAGACCCCTAAGGCTTGTCCTGCACGGTCTCCCAGAGTTCCTCAGTGGGAACGTGCTCTGGTGGCCACAATGGTGAGCGGCTCGATGATGCTCCATTCCTTTCCCTGTTTCATCTCTCCACTCCCCTGTGTTTTATGGGATTATCTCCCAGGTAAACTTCTAGTATTCAAATCCACTTCTCAAGGATTTCTTTTGGGAGAACCCAAAACAAGACAGGTGGTCATATAATGTATCAATCCACGCAGGGTCGCATTTTTAGAGTGAAAGTGGGCATTACCAGTGATTTTCTCTTGTCCTGGCAGGAGTACACTGGGACCGTCCCGGGCAAAGCAGGATATCTGGCCCTTCTTATGCAGCCTGCTTCCGTCTGAACCCTGCCCACTGCTGTTGCCTTCTTCCCACTGGCCTCTTCACATCCCACTTTCAACCATTCTGAATGACACCTGCGGCTCCTCAAATTTCCCTCATAGCACGTTGTGTCTCCAGAGATGGTCCCAACCATACCTCCCCTCGCACATGCTCCTTTGCAAACTGACCTTGCCGCTAGGACATCAAAAGGCAGAGTCTGCTTCCTCTCTCCTGGAATATGGGCTGGAGTCTAGATTTCAGCCAATAGCGTGAGGCAGAATTGATGTATATAACTTCTGAGGCTGGCTCTCAGAGACCCCAGCTTCTATCTCTGTTCTTTGGCATGTTCCTTCTTAGAGCGCAGCCACCATGCTGGGAGGAAGCCCAAGGAGCTCTCAGGAGAAGAACTGAGAAGAACTGAGCCCCTGGCTGGCAGGCCAGCAGCACTCCTGGGCAGCTGGCACTTGTTCCCTGCCACAGGAGTGAGGCTATTTTGGACCGTTCAGTGATTTCGTTCTGCTGAAATCACACGAAGCAGAACAACCATCCTGCTGACCCACAGAATTGTAAAAAATAATAGGTGACTGTTTGAAGACACAAAATATCTGGTGGTTTGTTGTGCAGCAGTAGAGAACTGAACCTTGCTCCTGCTTCCTGCCCATTTTGCCCCATTCCTTGGCCAAGATAATTCTAACTTGTCATTAGGGTCTCAGCTTCCATGTCACTTCCTCTGTATGTCTTCCCTCATTCCTGGACTGGGTTAAGTGCCCCTCTCGCTTGTTCCCAAGAATCTTATACTTCCATCTTCCATTACCCTGCGCCTTGTCCTTTCACTTCTAATTACATTTTCATTGTCTTCTCTTCTCTTCCAGGCAGAATGTAAGCCCTAAAACTGTGACCCAGTGTGGATCAATAAATTGTATGGTCACCTATCGTATTTTGGATTATCCCAAGAGAAACACTTGAGAATTAGATTTGAATGCATGAAGTTTCCAGAGTCAGAAACTGTGCCTGTCTTGGACACCATGGATGTTCTCGAGACTTATACAATGCCTGGCACCCGACGTACGGTAAGTATATACTTGTTTGATTATGGTTGAATAAAAATAACTCATATTTATTACACACACACTATGTGGCAGCTACTGTGCTACCTGCTAAACGTGTATTATTTTGTTGAATCCTGTGACATAGGGACCGTTGCTATTCCTATTTTACACATGAGGAAACAGATACACAGAATGTTAAATAACGTGCCAAAGTCACACCGTTGGCAGACGGTAGAGTAAGAGACCAAACCCAAGGGCAGGACAGCAAGTCTATTCTTACCTGCTATCCTTAGGTATCAGTTAGGACAGGTTAGGCTGTGACACGGTGACAAACAGCACCACAAACAGCACTGCCAACAGTCTTGGTGGCTTAACAAGCAAAGAGTTTTTTCTTTCTCCTGCTATGTGTTTATCACAAGACAAAAGGGTTCTCTGTTCATTGTGGTCACAGAGGGACCCAGGTAGGTAGAACAACCACTGCCTGAAGTTTGCCAGTCACTGCCAAAGGGATAAAAGGACTCTACAGGGTCTTGAATCAGCGATTAACTGTTTTAGTCCAGAAATCACACGTCTCCTTCATTCATAACTCTTTGGCCAGAAATACTCAGTGAGCAGCAAAATGCCCACCACAGTGTACTACTTCACCACCAAATGAAGATCTAAGCACGTCATTTCCTGCTCTGGGAGGAGGCTTTATCAAAGTTCCTGAAAGTATTGGAAATCCCTAGAGTAAGGATTTTTTTTGTTTTAATCAATAAATAGTAGTATAGGGTCACAGTATTCACTATTTGGATCAGAAAAGAAATCATATAGTGGCTACTAATAGGTACATCATCTACTGGAGTTGCTTTGGATAGTGGTAGTTTGGCACATATAGGATCTGGGACCAATATAACTTACATACTATGTTCAGTTCAAGCAGACAGAGTTTACCTTTAATTTTACCACCCCAGACATTGCCACTGACAGCCAGTCATGGTTAGTAAAGCAACGATTACTCTGCATTAGCGTTCAACTTCTTTCTAAGCATAGCTTATCAGGTTTACGTAAAGGAGTTATTGTCTTTTTATTATAGAATAGACCCACTTCATTATGATTTTATATTACTATGATTTATAGCAATGGCACAAATAGTTAATTTGAAAAAATATAAAAGAAGGCTCAGAAATAACATTCTAAAATTAAAATTAAAATAAATACTGCCATCTTGAAAACAGAGGCTCTCTATTTAATAATACAGAATTTACAGTGATATGATAAGCAGCATATATCAATATTCTTCTAGGTTCATAGCTATAATATATCCGTAATAGTGTATGATATCCAGGAACCCTGACTATAATTACCCTTAGTCAGCAAACGGAATGGGAGAACCTTCTCTACTTTAATATTGCATTTCTTACTTTTTTAGAAAAGAAAATTACTTCCACCATAAATACGAAAGTGTCAAGGGTATTTAGACTGTATCTAATCTGTTTTTCCTCAATTCAGAAAACTTTTTAATGTAGAGGACAAATTGCCATTTAGTCTTTGTTGAATACTCTTGATGATGCAGAGTTTATTACCTCAAAGTAGAGGCCACTCATTTCTGCAGAGCCCTAATTATTGGGAAGTTCTTTCTCATGTGGAGCTGAAGTTTTCCTCCTCACGGCTCCCACTCTCTGTTCTACATCAGTCCTGTTGAATGAGCTTTGACCACGTCTAACCCTGCCTTCACGTTGCAGTTGTCAAAGATTGAAAACCGATTCTCTTCCTTCTCTCAAATCATCTCTCTTTCAGAATAAATATTCACAAGTTCTCTGATTTTTCCTTGATGGGTCTTGTGTCTATCTAGTCTTCTCCGCAGAAGATTCATGTCCTTGCTCTGGACAACATTCTCCTATTAGCGTAGCTCAGGATCATATTCATCGGAGAAGCCGTCATCGTGTAATGTTGGCTCGTACAAAACTTTCACCAAACCAACCCTCTGAGTTTTTCATACCAGGAGTCTCCCATCTTCTGTTTCAGTGCTTGCCGTGTGTGTGTGTGTGTGTGTGTGTGTAAGTGTAGGAATTAAGCTTATCTCTATTATATTTCATCTCACCATTTTTTATCCCATCTTTCTAGCCTGTCAAGATGCTTTCGAAGTGTTGTTTATCACCCAGAGTATTAAACCACCCCTCTCGGCTTTCTGTCGTTTGCAAACTTAATAAACCTGCTATTTGTGTCTTCATTCGAGGCATTGATAGAAATGTTGAAAAAGACATGAGCGAACAAAGGACCCTGCTTTAGGCTTCAAATTATATTTCTCTTCCTTGATTTAAAGATTTCTTGAGAGACTATTAAGTCAGTTGCTGAAAACCAGATACATAAATCTATGACCTCACTCAGCTGGTACGTGATAAAAGGTGGATATAACTAGGTCTGGTGAAATTTCTACGTCGTGAACCTTTGCTGATTGTGAGTGATCCTGAGTTCCTTCTAGAAGGATTCAGACTTATGTAAGAATTCGTTCTAAAATTTTGCTGTTGGTTAACAGTGATCACATTTCTATTTCTAGGACATATTTCCTCCACTCCCTGTATAAAGATCACCCTTGTCCTTGATTAAGTAGCCTTTCTTCCATCCTTTTCATGCATCATTTTCAAAGCAGTGCTCATCAAAGAGCGCAGTGTGGAGTCACATTGTGTATTTAGAGCCACCTTCTTTTCCTTCTTCTATGGGATCAGTTTCTGATTAGCAGCTGAGCAAGCAAAGCAACAACTTGGGGGCATCAGTCTCTAGGGGGTGTCAAAACCTGGCTGGAGCATATACGATATCTGTTGCAAGTTCAATACTGTATGTCTACACAGATGCATGTTTACACAGCTGGGGAATGCAAATGGGTTGTCTCTCACTGAAGTATATGTCACTTTCAAAGAGAAATTTAAAAATGCTCCTCCCCATCCTGCCCCTAATAAACGATCAAATATCAAAGGGCTCTTGGCTTGAAGGGGAGGCCAGCGAGTAGCCTCCCCAGGCACCCACTCGTCTTTTTTGTGTGCTTGCTGAGCCCTCTGATTATATTAATAGAATTCTATCTACAAAGTGTTCTATCCCTTTCTTGCTTCTTCTTCATTCAGGAAGATGCAGGTGTTACCAGGAAGCAAAGCATAGGTTTGGTGTCACACATGCTGTTCAAATCCCAGCATCACCATTGACTAGCTGGGTTGCTTTAAGCCAGGGGTCCTTAACTGGTGGGGATTTTGCCTTCC
>CAUYRT010044317.1:0-46047 GCA_963574885.1 Lepilemur ruficaudatus | reverse complement strand
GTGTAGCCTGAACCACACTCTGCCTCTGCTTGCCCCCTCCTTTGAGTTCCTGCCTCTCTTCTACCTGCCCTGGCTCCATTCCTACATCAAGATCCAGTTACACTCTGTGCGGCCCCAAGCCTCTTCCTTTTCCCTTTTCTAGCTGGCCTCTTCCTCCCTTTCCCGACCTTCTTGGCTTGGCCTTGAGGCCTCTCCTTGGGCAGCCTAGCATTTAGGGCTCCTTGGCTGCAACCTGGGAGAGCAAGCGAGGGGCAAGAGACCCTGTCCACATCAGTACCGTGAATAAGACACCCATCGCTGCAGTGCTGACTGTACTGCACAGCAAGGGAGGGGAACTGCAGCTCCTTCCTTGTCACATGCCTCAGGGAATTTATTTTTTTCCCCAATTCTGAATGCTGCCACAGATTGTTTCCTGGACTTCAGCAAACATCACAGGATATTTAAATGCATTACACTTAACTCAGGAAAATCAGCAAGAAAAAAATCAAACAACCCTATCAAAAAGTGGGCAAAGGACATGAAGAGAAACTTTTCAAAAGAAGATAGACTAATGGCCAACAAACATATGAAAAAATGCTCAACATCTCTAATCATCAGGGAGATGCAAATCAAAACCACAATGAGATACCATGTATCTCCAGTGAGAACAACCTTTATCAAAAAGTCCCAAAACATTAAATGCTGGTGTGAATATGGAGAGACAGGAACACTCATACACTGCTGGTGGGACTGCAAACTAGTACAACCTCTGTAGAAAGCAATATGGAGATAACTTAAAGCGATACAAGTTGATCTACCATATGATTAAGCAATCCCATTACTAGGCATCTACCCAAAAGAACAAAAGACACTCTATAAAAAAGACATGTGCACTCGAATGTTTATAGCTGCACAATTCACAATTGCACAGTTGTGGAAACAACCCAAGTGCCCATCAATACATGAGTGGATTAATAAAATGTGGTATATGTATACCATGGAGTTTTACTCAGCCACAAAAAACAATGGTGATCTAGCACCTCTTGCATTATCCTGGATAGAGCTGGAGACCATTCTACTAAGTGAAGTATCCCAAGAATGGAAAAACAAGCACCACTTGTACTCACCATCAAATTGGTGTTAATTGATCAATATTAAGTGTATATATAGTAATAATATTCATCTGGTGTCAGGCAGTTGGGAGGGGGGAGGAAGGGATGGGTATATAAACACCTAATGGGTGCGGTGTGCACTGTCTAGGGGATGGACATGCTTGAAACTCTGACTTGGGTGGGGCAAGGGCAATATACATAACCTAAACATTTGTACCCCTATAATATGCTGAAATAAAAAAATTATAAAAGGCATAGTTATTAAAGGACAAACATAGGAAATAACTTGAAACCCTAGCTAGGGCTAGTGACTGGCTTTATCAGGTTTTTTTGTTTTTTATTTCTCCTATTATAAACTATTTCTTATAAAGAGAGGAGAAGAACGTGAAACCAATTTAAAAGTAAGTATATGGTATAGTAAACCAGGTTATTTAATTTTTTCAATTTAAATTTGATTTTTTTATTTCAGCATTTATAAAATTTTATTTTATATTTCTGAAGCTTTTATTGGTATTATGCTCTTCTGAGTTGAAAGCATTCTGTATTGAATTTCCCTCCCTACTTTTGTCATCTTCTAATGAAATATAAAGTAGGAGCTAATAATCTCATCATGTCCTTTTTCTTATTGCTTTCCATCACTAAGTTTTAAAATTTTTATTTTTAATTGTGGTAAAATACACGTAACAAAATTTACCACCTTAATCCTTTTTAACTATGCAGACCAATAGTGTTAAGTACATTCATACTGTCATGCAACCAATCTCCAGAACTCTTTCCACCTGGCAGTAAGTAATTTTTGTTTTTTACTTTTAATATACAGCATTACTAAAGCAATGTCATTTGGAGTGGGGGAGAGGATTTGTTTCATGACAAAATTTTCTTTCACTACTAACCCTTATTGATCTTGTAAGTTGTAACAGGAAATGTATTATACAACCTTCAAGGCCTGGCAGCTAAACCAGCTGTCACTTCCCCTGTGACTAAGAGCATCATCCTACTTTCCTGTCCTGCAGACAAGTGAGTGCACGAGCAATGTCTTTTCAATGAGTGAATGAAGACACTTAACATGAGTACACTTGTCTATTTCCCACTTTGGGGAAAACATTTCTTTTAAGGCAAAAAAATTAAGTCAGAACTTTCTGTGCAAGCATCTACATATTAAGAACTTTCTGTGCAGCATCTAGATAGTAACTACTGATAAAATAATAACAACTGAAAACACCCTACAATAGAAAATAATATAAATGCTTTTATGAAAAGGAACCACTAATTACAAATATTGATGTCATATTACTCTGTGTCCCTCAAGTTAAAGCACAACTGTGAGAAAGGAAAAAGGGTGGGCAAAAGGCAGACCAAGAGGAAAAACACCTGAAGGCAGCAAAGAGCAAAGATTCAAGTACATTCATTGAGAGTCATTATTTATTATCATGGTACTTTGCTATATAATGTCATGTGATATATGATATATATTATGTAATAGTTGTATAAAAATAGATCATATAAATTATATCTTATTATATTGCTAAATATAATAATTACCCTACAGAAAAACATAATGCATATTAGATAATATAGGATATATATGATATATATTTTATATACGACATATTGACATATAATGTATAATATATAAGGTTCCTTTTAAGTATGTGTTCTTCAAACAGACAGGGGTTATCTTGCAGTGTTTTAATTCTTTGAAGTGTTTATTTTGGGAAGCCAAACACTGGAAATGAAGCTTTTACCTTTTTAAACATTCCAGACTCGCTGGGGAAAGGACCAGACGCCTCCCTGGTGGTGTGAAAGAACTGGGACTCCCCACAGTGCAGTGTAACTTCCTGGGACTCCGGAGCCACAGGGCTTCCCTCCACCACCTCCAGAGCTCTGTGAACAGTGGAAACACAGTCATGTCAATAAGCTATGAAGAATGCTGAAAGCTCAAGAAATCCAAAGGCATATTTCTCCCTGTACCTTTCCAGTCAGCCCAAATAATGAGTCATTCATCAAAATCTATACAGCATTGTGGATAATCTGGTACTCTCATAGTGTGTTTATAAATAAACCTTGATGACTTCACCATGGAGCTAACTAAATTCTTTTAAACTCTATGCAGAAAATAGCTTAGAGGTAGATAGGTAGACAGATAACCAGATGGATAGACAGATTTGGACATGAAAGGAATCCAGTTTCATTTTTTTGGTTTCTTGGTTGCTGTACTGTCATTGCTCTTAAAGAAATTACAAAAATTTTCCTGAGCGGAAACTCAAAAACAAAACAAAGAAATCACACACACACACACAAATTTGTAAGTTTCCTGCCCATTGGAAATAAAGTAGGAACTGAATCCCAGTGGGGGAAGGATCTAGGCTATGCCAGGAAAAAAGAACTGTTTCCTAGTAGGATAATATTTATCAGACTTAAAAGGAATGGAAACTAATGAAGGCATAAAGCGTGTCCCAACAGACTCTGATGGTTGCCTGCTCCAAAACCATTTCCTTTATCTGAACCTACTATTGTCCCTTCCCCTCAATATACACACTTTCTTCATTAATAACTCTGATTTTGTTCAGCTATGCACCCTCCATAGCCTCAGGGCGAGCAGCTTCCAGCCCTGCTAGTCACTTGTGTCCGGTCCCCTCACCAATAGCTGAGTTAGGCATGCACCCATACATATCTCTTGCTGATATTACCACATTGATTTATGTCTTCCCGAGCCTCTAAAATGTTTGTACTTTGCCCTACTTGTCTGGCACAATTCTGACCAATGAGATGTGAGGGGCATCTGCTGAAGGAATCAGGGAAAGGTCTTTCTCTTGAAGGTTTACAGGAAGAAATAGTTCCTCTTCCCTGCAAACCAGTGTCATGCCTGCATGTGACAAACATGATAGCCTTCTTGGGATCCCTAGTGGCATTAGCTTAAGGAGACTAGATTGATTCAAGAGTAACTTGAGTCTTAGGATACATTGTCAAGCAGCTAAATGGACCAATCCCAGACCTGCCCTATCTCTAGAGTTTTGTGTTAGATAATAAATTCTTTAATCCATTTTGAGTTGGGTTTTCTCTATTATCTGCAGTAGAGCATTATAACTAATCCAATGGTTGGTAGATTTCTTTAGCACAGGAATAAATACACTGAAGCCAGACAAGGGCTTTCAATGAAGAAGTCCAATGAAGTAGAAAAAGAACTAAAAATTCAAGACCTCAATGTTTCACAGAAGAAACAGAAGTTTTTGTGGGATTTCTACAATGTGCCAAGGATAAAAAGATAAATAGGGAAAAAGACAAATAGGGAAAAGTCCTAATACCTTAGAGGGGCAGGGAGATATAAACCAATATGGTAATATTAACAAGGGAGATATGTATGGATATAATTCAGGGAACTCTATCATGTACATCTTTGTTTTAAAAAACAAAGATTTTTTAAAACTTTTTAAACAAAGATGTTTGTTCTTTTCACTATATAAAACGTGAAGGTGTATTAGCAGCAATATAATTCTTTTTGTCTTCTTCCCAGTTTTGTACAATAAAAGTAATACTTGTACATAGCAAAAATAATTCAATCAGTAAAAAAGGAATTGAAATTAAAAAGAGTCTTTCTAGCCACACCACAATTTCATTCTGCATCAGTCACCACTCTAAATGGTTTTCTCCTTGCAACATTTTATGCCGTATATAAGCCCTTATAAAATTACATTTCTATCCTCTAAAAGGGTGCTAAAGCTTAACTTTGAGGCAAATCTCTTCTCAGGAATTTTAAGATGGTATATATAAAGGGATACAGAAACACAGACGGCTCAGGAGAATCTAGGTAACAAGTGAAAAGTACTTTAAAGTTGAGTAGGTGTTACAGTCTTACCATGGATGTGTCTTTGCATCAAGACCTATTTTTACTAAATGTTCCAATGACCCTAAACCACAGGGTTCACCTTGTCCTTCTGCTCACAAGCAAGAGAATATTCCTAAAGCTTTATTCCAACCACTGCTTAGAAATTGTAAAAGTAAGACTTAAAAATTGTAAAAGTAAACCAGAGATATTAGGTAGTCTGCCACCCTTAATATTTTTCCTTTTTGGAAAAAAAATATATGTGCCCATTGAATGACTCAAGAGGATGCAGAGATAAAAATGATCTACATGTGCTTCCTGCGCTTTACATTGTTGGAGGTGGACACCCCAAAAAGGAGCTATCTCTTCCTGCTAGATACTACTGTATTGTATGGTTAAGCGCTGGCTAGGGTAACCTTTTCTATAATATATATTTTGCTTGTGATACAATCCCTGCTTATAACATAGGATCCTTTTGCCTGCAGGTAACAGGCAATCAGGCTTAATCAGAAACCTGATTAAAAAAACCCCAAAATTTATTATCACACATAAAACAAGAGAGGTAGATTGAGTTGGTTTAATCAGTTTATTCAGTTGCTACTGAATTCGTTGGCTGCTACAATTCAAGTTGACACATAAAGGTCTGATAATTCTAGTGGATGAAAAGACTGTCTCTTCCTATACATCTTGCTTAGAAGTGAGGACATCTTCCCTAGAAGCCACCTAGCAGACACCCCTTCACGTCTCATGCCTATACCAAACCAATCCCTGGACCTAACCCTTTGGGGCTGGGACCTGAAGGAACTGCTGTGCAGAGAATAAGCACCTGTAAACACTGGGGCTCATTTAGGGAAAAAGGAGTCAGGGAGAGGATGGAAATGGAAGTTGACATGTGTTCTATCACCTCCTTAACTTTGTCTTGAAATGTTTTCCCTACACTTACTATTAATACACTGTTGGTAGAGGTAGAGTTGATATATGTTTAACATTGAATTTGAACTGTCAAAGTAGAAACTTTCACGGTTTTGGCCTCATAGTATGTTGGCCCCTGGGAGCCTGCTTGTCCTCCTGATTTAGGGGATAAACTAACTCAACTTAGCATGCTATCTGGGAGTCAATTCTATATGCTTGGGGTCATGACGGGAGGAATACATGATACCGGGAGCAGGTTTAGTTCATCAATGGCCAGAGGAGGAAAGGACTATTACAGGTAGTTCCAGGGAAGGTCCTGGCTTCACCATAATTCTCAAACAGGAAATGCTGAGTGTCTGTGGTGCACCCAATAACCTCTGCCTCCCTTTGAGGGGAGGAGAATGCCAAGGTGTTGGCTGACTTCCCTTTCCTCATGACCCAGATCCAGGCAGTGTTGCTGGGCACCTGGCCACAGATGCCATATTTCAGTTTGCTCCAGCACTCATTTTGGGGGTGAGGCAAGGCTACGGGATGCGTGGGCTGAGAGGGCTTCACCAACAGAACTCAGCGGCAGGGCAGCTTCTCACCCAACCCCGGATGCTCAGGCCATCCCATGAGCATTTTCTATTTCCTCTCTAGAGAGTCAGCAACAGACCTTCTGCTCACAACAAACTTACTGGACAAGTTTGTCTCCTGAACCACAACCTTCACAATATATTACACAGAAAAAATAGATTTGGAATCATGCTGAAGGGTCTCTAGGCCCTAAGTGAACTTTGTAACAATAACTGGTGTTCATTCTTTCAGCATTTTTTAGATCTTCCACTATATGTCACATATCAGAGCACGCTAAGATGAACAAACCCACTCTCTGCGCTCAAGGATATGCAGGTCTAGTAGACAGAGGGGCTCATTGACTAGGCAGCAATATTTTCAATTCTGAATAATGGTTACATGCATAGATAAATCTCCCTAGCCTAAAAGCCAACTATAATAAATGTTTGCAACACAAAAGGCCAATTGGAAAGTTTGTTAATTTTTCTTTCCCAAAGGGTAAATTGTAATTTCACTCCTGATGAGTAGGCTATAGGTGGTCATAAGAAAGGCTAAGATTGGTTCCCTGGTGAGAAATTTAAGCTCTGTAAATGGAAGCACACTTTCCTTTGGAAATAGTCACTGCTGGTCACTTATTAAGGACAATAGCCTCCTGGGTAAATAAAAGAAAATAAAATTCCCAAATGCTGTCATGTTGGTCTAGAGTCTTAAGGGAGGATAACTTATTAATTTGCTAATTATAATCTTCCATACTTCCCTTTTTTAGCACAGATATTATGCTGCCAGAGTGAAAGAGTTTCAGTGCTAAGTACTGTATTTGATTTTACTCAGATTTATAAATAAACAGAACATTTGCCAGTTCATTCAATTATTCTTTATGTTTCCTTTTTGTTTGGCTTACTTTTAAAAACCAGATTGCCCTTCTCCCTGGAGATTAAGTTGGTAGCAAAATTAATAATGGCACGATTGTTTTCCCTTTTCTACGTTAAAAGAGCCATATGGTTATTCTTAGACAAATCCAAGCTTTGTGAGGCCTGAAGCTTGTATAATTTGGGAGGCTCTCTTTAAGGTAAAAAAAAAAGCGAAAATATCTTACTTTTTCAAAATTTAGAGTGCTAAGGCTTCTCTGAATGCCTTGGAAGTAGCCCTGAAGCTCAACTTCATTTGCTTCTTACAAATTCGCTTCAGGTTTTCCTAGTGCCAATCTCTCCCATCAAGTTGTTCCTCAAGCATTTTAATATGTGTAGTACCATATAAAGCAAGTTAAATAAGTTTCTTTAGTAATTCTTGCTTTAGAGATAATGTACATGCAAAATAATAAAATGTGGCATAAAAGTGAAGGTTTAGTTTTAGCTGTAGGTATAAATTGATGCTGTACTGCCATCTATTGTCTATCCAAAGAATTATTGATGTGTTCTACGGAGCCTCAGAGTTGTGATTTACCAAGTTAACTTTAACTTCGGTAAAAGTTACCAAAAGGTGCCTCCATCTGCATTGAATTATTTCTTCAAGAGAGCTTAAAACACCAGATACTAGAACCACTCTTGTGAATTAAGGCATCAGTTGTAAGGCTGCATAAATTTCCTGGCCACAAAGGAGGGAGAAAACTTAATTCACCAACAAACAGCACTAATCATCTACATAGTATTTCCTTACTGCTAAATGGTAGAGAGCAACCTCTATCCTGCTAACATTAGACTCTGGATTAGATTACAGACACACACCATCAGATAATTCTAGCGCTGAAAAGGCCCCTAGTGATTACCTGGTGTAGTCACTTTGTTGCAGATTTGAAGAGACATTGTCCCTGAAAAAACCACGTGACTGACAGAGCGTTGAGCCTGCTGGTTACCCATGTGCACGGAACTGGAAGCCAGGTTTCTATGGCCATGTTTACAAAGAGGTATCTAATGACAGCGTGAGGATGGGGCCATGTAAATCTGTCCCATCTCTAGGAAAAAAAAAAATCTCCAAACTCTATTTCCCTTGGAAAACCAATGGTTTGGGATTTACAGAATGGGTTTTTCTTTCATAAGCAATGTTGTCTTCAAATTTATATTTTTCTCAGCTGAATAAAGGATGAAATATAGCAATGTATACACATGAATTTCAGTCATACCAGTCTGTCCATTAGCTGTGTGATCTTGAGCTAGTTTAATTTCTCTAAGCCTCAGTTTCCTCATCTGTAAAATGGAGATAATAATCAAATTGTCATGAAAATTATATTAGGTAAAACTCATAAAATGCTTAGCCTGGTACTGGCACATAGTAGGTACTCAATAAGTATTAGCTATTTTAATTATGCATATGAATGTCAGCTGATATTTCCTGAATAATAACTTATAAGGGATCACATGGATGGTACTTTGAGCTAGCATGCTTAACAGGCTCAAATATGAAATGATATAGAAATGAGAATGTCTGAGTTAGAAGATATCTTAGAGATAATCTAATGACCCACCCACCTCATTCTGCAGATGAGTTCATTGAGGCCCAGAGATATTCACTGTTAAAGGTCACATGGCTAATTACCAACAGTTAGGAGTAGAGAACCCACCCAACTCTTAGTTCAGAGGCTAAATTCAAATTCTCAGCAGCTGAGTTTCACGATCACAAAATCCTCAGTTGGGTGAAGAAATGAATACAATTTGCTATGCTCATTTGAGTTTTAAAAATACAGAACATCCTCAAAGTTTTAGCTATACAAAGAATGCTACATCATTAATTCAAGTATTTAGTGTCAGCAAATGGTAATAGAATGTAGAAACTCTGCCATCTAGTGGTTGCACAAAAATATCACCCCTCTTGGCCTTTTTGGTAGTGTCTTAGTAGTGTTTTTTCCCCCAGTACAAGACCTATTTTCTGCCAAAATTTTAGTAGTGTTTTTGTAGACAGGAACACTCCCTGGTCCAATTAGCCTCTACTCCCCGATTGCCTCTATCTACCTGGGCAGCTTGATGTTTTAAATGGTAGCCTGAAGGCTGGGAGCCATCTCCGAATGCGCTGTGTTGGCGCAGAAATGTCCAAGCTCCCCTCATATCTGACCAGGGGAATGAAAATCATCTCTCCAACAAAGGCTGGGGACCTTTGTCCTAATACTTCCATCCTGTGAAATCGAGGCCTTGGGTGCCACAGAGTCTGTGAAAGTTAACCAAGCTACCTCAGGATCAACAAACCATTAATATGTTAATTTTGGTCATTTGAGATCACTCTGCATGATTAACAGAACCAGGCTGGGCTCAACAAGGCTCAACAAGGTTTATTAGCTTTGGTCCCAGAGGAAGCAATGATCTCATTCTGGGCAAGAGCAAAGAGAAGCAGAGGCCAAGGACCAAGCAACCATGGGATCCTTGCTCACATCCCCACAAGAACTGAGGAACTGAGGTCTGTGCCTCAAGGAAGGGCTCAGGTTTATCAAGAGTCTTGTGTTTCATGCATGCTTGCATAGGCTCTCATTTAGAGGAGCTGAAGATTGTGGCATTTTTTTAAGCTTCTCTATACAACATTCAAGTTGGGCAAGTTTAGTTTTCAGTTCTTAAAATACAAGAGAAAGTTTTTCGATTGCTGAAATTTTCCTTTTAATGGGACTCAAATTCCTATAATCTAATGGCAGAGAAGAGAAAATGTAGCTTTTCTTTTGATGGCAGTATACTCCCCAGGGAAAGACTAGTGACCTTACTAAGCTCATAAATAACAAATTAATAATGCAAGAGAGAGTATTTTCAATTGCCATCCTTTGTAACAAAAAACAAAGCTACCGAGGATAGTACCATGGAGCAGGCAAGCAGGAGGGAATCTGGCAGAATATAGTTACAGGTACAAGGGTAAAGAGATGGCCCCCAAATCACCAGGGGCAACTCTGAGGACTTATCCCTGAGCCTCCTTTCTCTAATCAACCTACCTGTGATCTCTAGTCAAGAGGTCCTTTGTCATTACACTCGAGCTTGCTTTGAGGGACACTACAAAATGCAGCCACATAAAACTCTTTGTTGGACATAAAGCAGGGAAGCTGAGAAGAGTGTTAGCTACTATCTTACTCAATATCTTCTCTATGGGGACTGACAGGAGAAATTTCTCTCCTTCTTAAGTGCCAAGAAAAGCTTTTTCTTTCTCATCTGTTGTCTTTTAGACAATGTGGACCATGTATCAGATTGTGAATCAATTTTAGTAATTATATAGAACTTTATGAATGTATGTTTCTGTAAAGTAATTGTCTGGCCTTTTCACACTATTGTTCCTTTAGTTTTCTGATCGTTCTGTATTTGCACTGTTAAATGGATGTAAACTACTGTAAATCTTTTAGAGGAGGAAGTGACGGGTGGCAATTATAAATACATGAACATGCTGCTTCCCCCTCATGAGTATGACATCTACCTACCCTTGTGCATTCCAACCACCACTACCCTAGTTCTAAACTTCATTATGTCTTCAATTTAGCGAGTTTCCAGTTACTCTTTGCTATTGAGTCTCTCCCACAGCCTTTAACCCATTCTAACTTTACAAATAGGTAGATCTTCCTGGTGTACTCTCTTGTTTGAAAACCATGAGATGGTTTGGCACTGTCTACAGAATAAAGTCCTAACTTCACAGTCTAGCATGCGAGTGCTTCCATCTTCTGGACCCCGTCTACATTTTCAAGAGTTGCTCCCTTACACACCTATGCTTAAGGCTATTTTGCTATGTTTTACCTTCATTATAATCACTGATGGCTCTCTCTCTCATCTTGGACAGTAAGCTTCTTAAGAAGCTCCTGTTTATGTTTCTCTTTGTTTTTGCCATGGGATATGACACCACCTGCCACATCACAGATGCTCAGTGACAGTTCACTGAGTGAGTGAATACAAAGCCCCTTCTGCAAAGCTGGTTTGATTCATGACTATAGCAGCTGCTTGTAGAGCCTGTTTATGATTGTTTCAAAGAATGTCAATATAAACCTTTGGTTCGAAAGTGCCTCCTCCTATCCGTGATATTTTCACACAAGGCTGATCTGTCTGTTATTATTTTCCAGAAATCTGTGGTGATGTCACACACTTTGAAGTTGACTTTATAGCATCTTTACTATGCATCATTTGCCTATTCTGTTTACCTTTGCCCCACCTTAGCTCACTAGTCCAAAACAACTCATGCCAGCAACAATGAGTAAGAGTCTCTGAAACTCTGGGGTCCCTATAAAACCTGGCACTGAACTCTTCTGCCTTAGTTAGTCCTTCCAGGCACTCAAAGAATTATCTTCATCACTCCTGAACTTTGATAACACTTGCATCACTGCAAACGTTATTACTTTGTGGCATTTCTAGAAACAACAGTGTGTCAAGAGAAATTATGTAACTTTTTCTTATATTAAAATATTTTAGCATTTACTATATTTCCTGAATTCACCAATACCTACTTTTCTTTTTTTTAGGGGGTGTTCTGGACCAAATATCTACTTTTCTTACAGATCAAATACCCTCAACTTTCTCACAGCTATAATTCAGAGGTTTAAAGGCTCTAGTCAATACACTCATGTGGTGGTCTATAAATCTTTGTAAACCTGGAAGTGGGAACTGAGTCTTTAAACATTACTTGCAAGACCTCTAAAACATTCATGTACATAAGAGGACACTTATAGTACATGCCTTTTGATGATAATATAAAACTAAAGAAATTATTTTCAAATATGAGGGGGGTTTCTTTAGTTTTTCAAAATAATTCTTATGGAGGTTAGTTTTTACATTCATTTTCATAACGTCAGGTTCATCATGTTCCACTTACTCAATTTCCAAATATCTGCTAGTTGTTCGATGATTAATGTAAAATGATCAGTAATTAGTACATAATTGCCTGAATCACAACTTCGACTTCTCCCTTCCACCTGCTCCAGGTGGGTAAACTCCACAAGGGCCAGAGTTGCTTAAGGACCTCCTAGATACATCCTTTCGTAGTGACCAGAATTGTCATCAAATACCTAATGAATGAATTCAATTAGTGTCTTTGACTGGTATTATGTTACAAAATAAAACTCTAATTAAAAATCATTTCTATCCAGTCAGATGAGGTCCACAGAGGGAAGAAAAAAGAGAAAAGAATCATTTGTAATTAAAACTCATTGTGTATTAGGAACCCACCAGGGATACAGATTTGCCGACTATAGACAATGGAAAGTCTGTGAAGCTGAATGTGAGATGGACTGACGTTTATCATCTCAGCTCTCGTGAACAGAAATTCTCTAAGGTGCAGAGGCAAGAAGTTATCACAGTGTCCCTACTCTCCATCTAGCTTAATAAAGTTGTCCTTACAAATGCTGGTAACAAGTTCCAAATTTCAGTTTCAAATCCCCTACCCGAGGGCTGCTCTTTGAACTCATTCTGCACTCCCTCCACCTCAGACTTTCAGTCGTGGTTAGAGAGATTTATTTGCCCTTCCCTTAGTTATAACTTGTTTCATTATTTATGTCCTCACTTGGGCTTCCTATTAATGCTTTCTTGTCTCGTCTTTGCAATCTTTGGCTATCAAATTCCATCAAGTCTGATTTCAAAATTCACTTCCTCCAAGACTTCCCTGATTGGAATGAATCCTGTATTTCCTTACCCCTTAGCTATCCACTTTACACTAAAAGAAATCTCAACTTACAAAACAGTTGTGTTCCGAAACTTTTTCTTGAAGGTTATCGATTTATTACTCTGTAAATACAATATCATAAATGGTGGTTTGATTCCCAGAGAAGCCCCTAAAAGTCAATTTCGTGTAGCTGTAATATTATACCATGGGGGGGGGGAGGGAAAAAGAAGAGAGAATGTCATTATGAATCATAGAATTGTTTTAACATTTGTTTAAAAAAGGAACAAGAAAGCAATAAAATAGCCTGAGAAATAGTGTTTATTTTTCTCCAGTGCAGATTATTCTTTTTTTAGAAAAGGGATTATTGATAAAAAGTGGGGTTAACCAGAAAGAGATGATGATTTAAGTATTTTTCAGAGATTATAACATTTGTCATTACCAGATGTTGATGATTATTATTTCAATTTCACATCAAAACTCGTGGTTTTCCCTTTTCTTCATACAGGTGCATTTAGCCTTTACAGCCATCTACTAAGTGATGGTGATTCCTAGTGGAATGAAAAGAGAAACAAAGGACAGAAAGAAAACAAGAAAGGGGAAGGGAAGTGAGGGGAAAGGAGAGATGCTCCCCGGCCAAGACCAGAAAGAAAGAGGAAGAGAGGATAAAATATTCCAAATAAGGTGAGAGTGCGCTTGGAAGGAAGGAAAATTCCACGTTGTTGGAACAAGGCAGCGGAGGACGGGGAGCAGAGGCAGGAGGCAGCACCGCGAGGGCACAGCCGCGATTTCCCCAGGCCGAGCGCTCGGGTTAGCAGGCTCCGCGGAGGCCTGGTGCACACAGCTCTTCGCACAGAGAGCGCTGAAGGACGTGCCAGATGCAGGCGAGTACAGTAACTGGCTTTGATCTTTGAGGTTGAACATTAGGAATACCATTTTCATAGGTCAAAACCAGTCAAATACAGCAACTTCATATGCTTTAACGTGGTATTATTTGGAAAGTGTTCATATTCGGTTTTCTGTGAACATATATCAATTTCTTAATTCAACTATAGGTTTTTTGGGGAGCTAAGAACCATGTCATCTCCTACCCCTAGAACCTGTGCTCAGTGGGTATAAAATAGATGGCTTTTTTTTTTTTTTGGTCAGGCATGATACAAAACAAGTTTTTTCTTGTGCCGCTGGCTGCGGCTTCCAGCGCCGAGAGTTGAGTCACTAAACCACAAAGCATTCTGTCTCAAGAAAATATTTATTTTGTTTAACAGGATTTTAAATTAGGGAGTGTTATCTCAGGTAGAATGAGGACTTGTGAGTCAACAATCTCTGTACACAGGAGACTTTTATTTCTGCAGTCAAGATGAAGAAGGTAGGAACTTTCACCAGGTGTGACTGTGAAAACAGGGCACCGTCTAACAGAACAGCTGTGCTTATTTTCTTCACTTAAAAATATCTTCATGTTGCTTTTGTAACAAAAATTTGTAAATATTGTCAATAATTCAAAAAGGAAACAAACACGTTTTTTGTAAACTGGATTATGGTAGGAAATATGAAAATGCTTCTAAAAACAAGCAGTTCGTAAAATCAAAAAGGAGATAAATAAATTTCATTAAAAGTTTTCATTTCACATACTGTTTAAAATGGAAGAAAAAAGGCTATTGATATTGACAATTGCTTTTTACTAAAAAGAATCAAAATCATTTTATCAGTAAAATTAATTTCCCAATCTGTCATCTTTTTCTCCCTTTACAAAAAGAGAATCTTAGGGTTCTCTCATTTAGGAAATACTCAAAATGAAGTATTTTTCTCTTGTTACCAAATTTAACAGTCACAACTTAATGTCACCAGACTTCAAATATGAGAAAATCATGCAATTGCAATTACTATTAATGTACATTTTTGAAAACAGAAAAGATTTGACATTATGAGAATCATTACAATGGATTGCTCATTTTATCCTTTCACTTTTCTATCAAATACTTTATCTGTTCTATTAATAGAAAAGGGACGTATTAATCAATCTAAGGAAACACCATGTAAAAACTTAGATTTACCACCTTAAATGTAAACAGTTTATCAAGAAAGCAAAACACATGTGGAGTTGTCACTTATGTGGTTATAGGATGAGCCACACACAGACACAGGGAAGGCCACATGATGACAGAGCAGAGATGAGGTGACACGGCTGCAAGAGAACAAGAACACCAAGGATTGCTGACAACCACTGGATACCAGGAAGAGTCAAGGAGAATTCTTCCCTAGAGCCTTCAGAAGGAGCACGGTCCTGCTGACACCTTGATTTTGGACTTCTAACCTCTAGAACTGTGAGAGAAAAAATTTCTGCTGTTTTAAGCCACTGAGTTTGTGGTCGTTTGTTATGGCAGCCCTTGGAAATGAATACACTGTGCTTCTCCACCGAGGAGAATGTGCATTTTAAAAAACGACTTTGTGAGAAGACAATGTTCACAAAGAGATGAAGTAACCGGTATTTCAGGCATCCGCTAACTCAAAGGAGGTGAAGTTGTTAGGGAAGTGGGCCTTCTCAGTATCTTTTAAATGAAGCTTGGCATGTGCCAGGCTCCTCCCTGGAGGTGTAGGCCTGGCTCTGTCTGTGTGAAGCATCCTACTAAGCCCTATCTCCTGAGTAGTTGGGCGCATGTGCTCCCGAGCCCGGCTGAAGATATAATTTTAAAACTGATAATGTTCAATGCTTTTACATACTACTGGGGGGTATATTAATTGGTGCAGCCTTTTAGTCAGCAATTTGTTCATACTTATTAAGAAATGTAAAAATGCTATTATATCTATACCTATACCTATAGATATAGATGTATCTATACCTATAGACATAGATATATCTATACCTATAGATATAGATACATCTATATCTATAATTCTACTTCTAGGAAATGATTCTAAGGAAATAATTAAAGGAGCATTTAAAGATTTACTTACAATAATGCTTATGGCAGTGTTATTTATAATAACAAAATTTGCAAACAACTCAACCCATGCAGGTAACGCTTAAGTAAATTATTATACATCCATATTATATAATACCATTTATCTTCTAAGTCATAACGGTAAAGCTTGTGCTATGATGGTAAGTAGAAAAGTAGGATAAGAAATTGTGTGTCAACTATGTTATTAATACACATCCAAGAATATACTGAAAGAAAATGTACTAAAATCTTAACAGTGGTCATCTCTGGCTAATTGGATCATGAATGATTTATATTCTCCTCTGTATTTTCCGAAATTGATATGCATTCTCTTACAATAAGAAAAATATTTAGTAAAAAAGTTTTAAAACTCCTAATAGGCTCCTCGGGGAGGTTTAAATAAAGACTTTGAGCAGCAGTAATAGAAGGTAAAACCCTGATGATGGAACAGACCTTTTTACATAATCTAATAAAATATTAACGCACAGATTTTGCCTGCCAGTCTCAATTTCTTTTTCCCAATTCCTCAGGCCTATAATTCCCAATCTAGATCTTGGAATATCCCAGGTTATTGTCAATTATCTCACCAGAGTCACAGATTTTTTCTTGGATGGTTTCCAGGACACCATTTGTTTTTAAAATTTGCAAGGAAAACAATACTTGCAGGGAACTTCAACTCTGGCACATCATGCATTTTTGTAAATAGAGTTTTATCAGAACAATGACACAGTGATTGCAGTACAGATGTATCTCTGGCTGCTTTAGTGCTATGATGGCAGAGCTGAGCAGTTATAACAGAGATTGTATGGTGGACTGTGCCTAAAATATTTGCAACCTAGCCCTTTAAAGAAAAAGTTTGCAGACCCTCATTTTAGTTGATTAACTCCTATAAGCTTGCTTGGTACAATGTCTTTTTTCTTTTGCACTTTTATAACCTTCATTGAAGAAGAATAAGGACTACTAAAACTCTAATAAATATGATCAGATAATTATTATACAACACAAGCTCAAGTTTATCCAAACCTGGATATATTTAAAGATAGGAAAAATGTGCCCACAATCTTAGACCCAGGTAAAAATCTGAATAATTCTTAAATTTATTTAATTTTCTTGACTACTATTGTAGCCATCCCCCAAGATGTCCCATATAATCCTCACCACCTGGTATTTATAGCCTTGTATAATCCCCTCTCACCTAGAAGTGATTATATCACACTGCTGAGACTAGGCAGTAACAGTGTTCCTCCACCCCCCCTTCTCTCTCCCACCCATATAATTTGCTCTAGGGGAGGCCAGCTTCCATGTCATCCTGTAGAAAGGCCCACATGGCAAAGAACTGGGGCCTCCAGCAAATAGCCAGTGAGGAACTGAGGCCTCCTGGTAACAGCCACATGAGTGAACTTGGAAATGGATCTTCCAGCCCCACGCAAACCTTCAGATGACTACAGCCTGGTTGACAGCTTGATGGCGACCTAAAAGAAAACCTGAGCTGCAACTAACCAGCTAAGCTGCTCCCGAATTCTTGACCTGCTCAAACTGACAGATGATAAATGTCTGTTGTTTTAAGCCACTACATTTTAGGGTAATTTGTTATACAGCAATAGATAACTAATAACCCTACCTTTGCCACCGCTACAACTTATATGTCCTGGTTTCTATTTGTTAAAAGCCATCTGCATAAGAACTGTCAGACACAAGCCTTTCCTTGAAATGGACTGCAAATTAGACCTAGTCCACATCTAAAGTCCATAAGTATCACGGGCTTCAAAAAATTCGGAGACTTTCCTCTATACTATAAACACTCCAGATATGTATCAGCCACAAAAGCATGTCTAAATTACTCCATTCTATTGCTATAATGACACTAGTCAAAGATTTAAATGACTGGGGTAATATATAGGCACTGGAAACAACACAATGTTCAGCCCACGAGGACTGAAAAACCTCCCAGAACATATCAACAACCGAACTCCCAAAGCAGCAGTGGAACCAGGGCTCAAACTTCTCAGACCAGTTTAGGCTTCCAGATAGCTTTCATTCTCCTTTCTCTTACGTTTTGACCAGAAGTGAACAGTATGAACACTGTCTTACATTTGTGTAACACTTTATAATTTGAAATGCAATGCTCTCATGAATATTATTTCTTTATCCTCACAGCAACTCCAACTTGTAGTTTTGAATTAGAGCCATCTCATTTTTGTGTAAAAATAGAGAGAAAGAATATTAGTATAAAATAGAAAATAACATGTAATTATTTCCGTGAAGTCTAGGATGTTTTGCAGAGCATGCCTAAAGCCCAGGAGTTTAATGGAAGGGCCTCCCAGGCTGAATTGGGGATCAGGCCCTGGAGATAAGCCAGTGGGCTCGTTACTGGGATTCCACCAGAGAATTCCATTTTTCCCACCTGTTCTGCATAGCCCAGGATACACTCACCAGAATAATTCCTAAGAGTATTGCACCCTTAACTCTCAATTGTTCAAGCCCTCCTACTGCTTTTCCTTAGAACATGCTTAACTCCCTGGAGGGTATGTGTGGGGTATCCTTCCTCTTTGCACCCCAACAGCTTGCAGTACAATGAATTCACATAGAGGGCACTCAATCAATGTCTGGGAAGGAGAAAAGAGGGGAAAAGAGGAAGAGAATAAAGAATGGGTTTGAACTACAACATGGTTTTCTTCAAACTACAAACCCTATTGTATTACAAAGTATTTCAAACAAAGTTGTATCATTTCTCTCCATGGATGTGCTTCCATTTAAAATTTCTGGAGTAAGCAAAGTCATGCAGAAAACATTAGTGAAAGTATAAAGTAGGGTGGAAAAACTCTTCTTTGAATTAATGGTGATTCATCTTCCAAGGAATCTAGGTTATGAGGTACAATTAAGAGACTATGGTTATTTGAATACTTCACTCTCAAAGAGCTTCAAAAGACAAGAGGCATTTAGAACACAGCAATGATTTTGCCATCCTAGAATTAACATTCTGGTCATTAAAAACATAATCAGCATTTACAGCAATGTTTCCTATAACACAGGGCCCCACCCACAAGCACTTATAATCTAATTGATGCCTAAACAAACAAGGTAAAGAAACCCCTCCATGTCAACATAGCCTTGTGGGTGGCAAATTCATCATGTCATTTGCACCACTGATGAAATTTGGTTCTGTGAAGCCAGAGAGGACTCACACCAGCTCTCGGTCTTGACAGAATTTCCAGGGAGCCAGCCAGCGCTCTGTAGGGCAGGGGCTGCAGGGTACAGAAACATCCAAAAGAGCTCCTTTCAGGCTTCTGCAGGACAAGTCTCAAGACAAACTAAAGCATTCAACAACAGAAATACGGCACGCTACAAAACAGTGTGGCCATTTCTGCATGTATCTTCCCCACTCATGGTATAATCTGCCCACCTACAGATAGAACAATTAAGTCGTTAAAATAGAATCCAATGCCTTTTTTCAGGTTGGTGTATTTGTTTGACGGGAACAAGCAATTTATTTGCCCATCTGGATTTATAAGCTCCTTATCTTGGAGCCTACCTCAGACATAATTCCCAAGATGGTCTGGAATTTGAATGTTTTTGTTTAGAAAGACCATGTAAAGAAAGTATGTGCATTGAATGAAAGATTAAACTGGCCACCTAAGAATGTATTTATGTAATACTTAAGCAGGTGCTGATTATTTTGAGAGAGGTTTATTCCAGAGTGGGGTTTAGGTCTCCTAAACATGGCAGAGGACTCAAACACATTTTTAGGAGGCTGTGGTAACAAGTCTCCAAAGACAACCCTGACAGTTGGCCTCTCCCTGTACTGCATGCTGCTCCTCACATCAAGGGGTGCAGTTATTTTCCTCTCCCCATTTCCTTGTAAGAGGTGCAGCCATCCTGCCAGATGGCCACATGAACAGGGAAAGGCCATCAGACTATGTGGGGAGAATCTTCTAACTCAACCAACAGCAAGAACTGAGGCCCCACACATATGACCCCAGAGGAGTTGTTCTAGCCAGCTCCCTGCTATACAAGCCATCCTACTTGAGACGCCAGGCATGTGACTGAAGGAGCCATCTTACAGGTTCCCGCCTCAGCAGACTTCACGTGCTGCATGTGGAGACAAGCTGCCCCCTCGCAACCCATTCAAGCTCCAGATGCACAAAATGCAATAAATGATTGTTATTTCAGGTCACCAAATTTTGAGCTAGATGTTATGCAGCAATGGACAAACAAAAAGGCTAACATTACATGTAATAGCTTTGTGCTAAAATCCATTTTTTATAATAACATTATGCTTAGTCATTTCTTATGGGAATCACGCAGAGAAAACCCAAATGTTCTAAGAACTTACGAGGCAGAACCTGA
Source organism: Lepilemur ruficaudatus (assembly GCA_963574885.1). Classification (NCBI taxonomy): domain Eukaryota; kingdom Metazoa; phylum Chordata; class Mammalia; order Primates; family Lepilemuridae; genus Lepilemur; species Lepilemur ruficaudatus. The sequence continues at coordinate 25,843 of CAUYRT010044317.1, read as the reverse complement.
AATCTGAATAGATATACTTTAGAAAGAATAGATAGGTTCATGGAGGATTTAAAAAAATATGTAATATATTTCCTAATTGATCTCTTACTATTTTAAATAAAAAGGGGAAGTAGGAGAGGGCAAATACAGAATCAACTCAGCAGTACTTAGCACCTTGATAATTCTAGTTTAATAGTAATAACTACCTTTTATTGAGTGATTGCTATATCCCCAGCACTGTGCTATATATTTTATCATCTTGTTTAATCCTCACAACAAACCTGTGAGATAGGTGTTATTACCGGCATTTTATACAGATGAGGAAACTGAGGCTGAAAGAGATTAAGTAATTTGCCTACAGTCACACAGTCAGTCATGGGGCTGGGATTTGAACCTGACTAACTGGACTTCAGTTGACTATTTACTATCCCATATGGCCTCCGTCTTTAAAAATAAAATGGTTCCATCGTTCGGTTACCTTCATGTTCAGAGAGGAATGTGTCCCACAGTAATAACAGCTAAAAATAAAAGCTATATTTTAGTCTAGAGTAAGTGACACAAAGTATTTTGTATGCAACTTGGCTTCCTTTTGCATTTGGTATTCGGTCCGTCTTATGCTAGCTAACTCTAAAAGTAAATAGGAAAAATTCCCATTTACATTATGGACATCTGTCCTTTTGTTAGTTTATCTTATATTCCCTAAAAGAGCATTTGTTATATAAAAGAGAGAACTGAGGCACAACGATCTTATTCCAATTATTTTCCTAGATCAGCCCTCCTGTGAGTCCAGCGTTTGATTTACCCTCCACCATTGCTGGCCCGGCCTGTCCCCGCTATTTTTTTCTTCTTTCTAAAACACACATTCTTCCCCCCAAAAACACATATCATCCTTTCATCAGTCAGAGAAGGCATAACACCGATTAGCAAGGCTGTAAACGGCAATATATTCCACACAGAGACGAAAATGGAAGAAGGAAATGAAAGGAACATAATTTAGTCAAAGGGTAAAATTTCCAGATCATCAACTCTGCCAGCCCTACAAATTAGTTTTTCCACTCCAAAAGTCTAAAACACTGTAAAAATCTCCATAAAGAGACGTTGTTCTAATACCAAGTAACGGCTAGTTTTGGTTGTTTCTAGACCCTCAATGAGCAAATTGCATTCACAAAAGATCAAGGGAAAGGATACTCTTGTTTATCTGATGAAAAGTTGGAGGAGAAGCTGCTAAAACTGAGAACACCTGATCTGTTACCTCCACAAAGATCCTTCACAGCCTCCTTGGCTTTGCCAAATTGTACTAGAATTTAGGGTGATGCTTTGACGGAAAGGACAATGAACCGAAGGACTGACATGCTTGCCCTATGCCAAACATTTCCTTTGTGTCCTTAGAGTAAAAGGAGAATCTGATTTGGTTATCTGAAGACCTTACGTAAATGCCATCTCTGCCACATCTAACTGTATCACCTTGGGCAGGACATTTAATCTCTCTGATTTTAAGATTCTTCATCTGCAAAATAAGGATGATGATATGACAGCCACAGGTTTGTTATGGGATTTAAATGAGATAGTACTGGTGAAAGCACTTTGCAAACTATGAACCTCTTTACAGATTTTAATTATTATAAGATGCCCTGCCTTATAGAAACATTTTACTATATATTACATGAGTGTACTACTTTCAACTTTCCAAAGAAAATATACCATATATTATTATACATCAAATTTCTCATTTACCTCAGACACATCAAAAACCAGGAGAGTAGACATTTAATTTTCAATGCCTGATCAGTTTATAATATACTGTGTGCCATTCAATATTCATTAATTCATTAAACAAAAAAATTTTGAATTACTACAGTGAATAAAATGCCCTCAAGGAGCCTATATTTTGAATGAGAGAGACAAAGAATAAACACAAGACGAAGCTGATATTAATTATAATGCCAGGTATTGGAAAATTCTACAAAGAAAAACAAATTTGGTTAACAGGATGGTTCTGTTTTCAGGGCAGTCCAGGCAGGTGTCTCAGAAGGAAAATGTTTGAACAGAGACTTAATGTGAGCCAAGCACACACCTGGGGCAAGAGCGCTGCCACGCACAGGGAACAGCGGGTACAGCAGCTTTACTTTGGCGTGGTCCAGGGAAGTCAAAAAGGCTGGTGTGTCTGGAAGGGCTGAGCGAGACAGACAGTGGCAGGAGACGATGCGGTTGGGGACTAGGTCAGAAGCCATGTGGCTTTGGATTTTATTCTGAGTGTGACGGGGAAGCACTGAGAGTTTTGTGCAGGGGAATAATGCCAAAAGATTTAGGTTTTTCCAGACTTTCTCTGGGATAAAAGTTCTTAATTTAAGAAACAAAAGAATCCCTCTGGCTAGTATGTATTGAACAGACTGTAGGGAGGAGGATGAGAGTGAAAAGAAGAAGACCAAGCAGGAGGCCACTGGGATAACCCAAGCTGGACGTGACAGAAGTGTGGGCTAGAATGACAGCAGCAGTGAACGAGCTGAGAAGCGGTCAGACTCCAGACACGTTTTAGATATGTGATGTTACAGAATGAAGGTGGGGTGTGAGAGAAAGAACAGTTTCCAGAATGATCCTAGGATTTGTTGGCCTGAATTACTGAGTTATTCAGACTTACTGAGATGGGAAACAGTGAGAAAGGAGCAAGTTTGTGGGGAGTTAGTGTAAGTTGGGTTTGGGACCGACTATGTTAGGAAGGCATGTTAACATCTAAGTAGAGATGTTGGGAAAGCTGTTTGATATATCAGTCTGGGGGGCAGGGGAGAGATGGATATTAGATATATAAATGTGGAGTCATCATCATATTGGTGATTTAAGGCTGTGACACTAGACAGCTCACCTAGAAAGTAAATGCAGAGAGAGAGAAGGGCTCCCAGGGCTGAGCCCTGAACCTCTCCCACATTTAGAACTTGGGAAGGGGAGGAATGACCAGCAAAAGAGTCAAAAGAAGATTTCAATGTTATAGGAGAAAAGTGAGGAGGATTTCCTAATATGTACAGAACTCAGGCAGGAAAACAGGGTTATTAATTAGACACCTCTTGGAGACCTCAAGAGCCTCACAGAAAGTGTTTTGGAGAAGCCTGATTGGAGTGGCCTTTATGGGAAGAAAGTGGGTTGAGAGAAAGTAGAAATAGCAAGTAGAAATAGCAACTCTTTTGTGGGGTTTTTTTTAGGGGTACTCAGTTGTCTTGTTTGTTTTTGTTGAGACAGAGTCTCACTCTGCCACCCTGGGTGGAATGCAGTGGTGTCACTGTAGCTTACTGCAACCTCCAACTCCTGGGCTCAAGCGAGCTTTCTGCCTCAGCCTCCTGGGTAGCTAGGACTATAGGTACGTGCCTCAATGCCCAGCTGGGTTTTTTTCCCCTTTCTTTTTGGTAGAGATGGGATCTCACTCTTGCTCAGGCTAGTCTTAAACTCTTGAGCTCAAGCAATCCTCCTGCCTTGGCCTCCCAGAGTGCTAGGATTACAGGCGTGAGCCACCATGCTTTTTGTATACATTAGATTGCCTTAAATCATAATGGGGGAAAGAAGAGAAGATAAAAAAAATGAAAGTGAATTAAATCCTTTAGTATTTTAAAAATAGTGTCCATATAGTTCAACCAGAAAAGTTCACTAGAGCCAAACTTACATCATTTTAGTACTTCAATGCATCTCTTGTATTGACATAGATAGCATAAATGTTATGCTTATATTTATGTTTATAACACAAGCAAAAATGTTTCTGCTGCAGAGAGTTTTACATGGAAATTTCTCTACAGAGCAAACTTTATTTTCTACAGAATTAATCCAAGAAAGATAAAGGAAGAAGTTGAATGACTGAACTGTGGCTGGGAGGTAACTCAGCTAATATATTAGTTATGAAAAAGTCTTATTGATAAAAACGACCAACTCCAGCACTTACTTTAATGAGTCAAGTTTCTTTTAGTCTGCAGTTGGTATCAGTCACTCTACTATTTCAGCCTAGCTATGATTCTTTAAGGACAATTCATCATTTTCTGCAGATCTAGGGGTCATTACAAGGTAAACACTATTCTTTACACACACCAAGAAGCAGTTACATCAAGGTAGTCCCCTAGACTTTGTTGAACTTATCTACAGGAACAATTTCCTTCTAGAGCATTTTAATCACCACCCAACTCTGAGGGCCTTTAAAAAAGCAACTACTTTTAACCTACTTTACAATAACAACATCACTTCTAAAATGAATCTCCTAAAAAGGGTGCTAATGTGAGTCACAGTTCTGGTCACCTAATCATGCTCCCATGGCGCCTGTTGATAGCATTATCACGTTCTTATCTAGCTCTTGATTGTTAAGGGCAGGGACCATCTTTCATCCTCCTCATAATAAACATTATGGAATGAATAAATGAAGACATGCGTGAATTCTCCCAAGTCAGAGTGGCAGAGGGATGAAATATGCATTTTTTAATTCTTGAACAAACAAACAAAACCCTAACTACTAGATTAGTGATGATGCTGCCACCTAAAGAGTTTTGCCAATGTTTCCCAAATAATATTTAATACACTCTTCTAAGAAGGAATTGGTGCTTCTAAGGGAATTCCAAACTTTTACATTATTAAAAAAGAAAAAAAGTGGGATAGGGAAGAAACAGAATAGGTCGGAATACCTAGAAAAAAGGAGAACGATTACCAGGAAAATAGAGAATTATTTTCAAAAGGCTACAACAATTTCCAATTCATAAGATTCATTTCATTAGTTTGAAATACTAATAAAAATAATATTGACAGGACAGCTAATTAAGGGCCAAACCATGAAGATATTTACATGAAATTTACCTGCCTCTTTAAAAATATTAACTATGAGATATTAATTTTCTCAAGTCCTGCAGAGACATCACACTTAAGAATAGGAGAAATGGGTATTATATGTGAAATAAGAAAAGTTCTATAGTAGTTTTTTTCTCATTTTGGATTATTTCATAGTCTAGAAGTAGACGTAACATACTCAGATAATAGGGATACAATTTAAGATATTTAACAACCAGTTAGACTCTAAATATCAGTCCTGCATACAATGAGATATTATGTACCCATTAACTTTTTTTTTGAGGAATAATTACATGGAAAATTCTCATAATATATTTTCAGTGAAAAATGAAAGGCCAACTTATATATATGTATATATATATATATAAATACACATATGTACATATACATAATTAATTTTTTCCAAAAAATATAAAATGTTAAAGCCAGAAACCCTACCAAAATATTGAAAAATGATTCAAAGATTATCTCTGAAGAATGGGATTTGGGATTTTTTTTCTTTTCAAAATTATTCATTTATTCAATGTAAAAAATAAGTATGTGTCTTTTAACAGAAATTATATAGTACAATTAAAAAGAATGGAAATAAAATTATCTCAGTTGCCAAAGCCTGCTGCATGCCCCTACCAAAAATAAAAGGAGAGTCTATTACATTGCAGATTCCCCCTTATCTTCCTTTTCTCACTAAACTTGTAAAATGCATCATTTATACTTATGGCCTGCATTTTTTCAGCATCTATTCACACCTTAACTTCTTCCTAGCCAGCTTCTGGCACCTATCATGCTTGGGAAACCCAATTTACACGTGTTTCCAATGACCTCTTAATAGTTAAATTCAATGTCTTTCCTCAATCTTCATCCTTTTTGAATTCATTGCCATTTTGACTCTGCTGAACACTTTATTCTCAAAATGCTGTCTTCTCATGGCCCACCAAGATGCTACAGATCCTGGTCTCTGGCTGGTTCTCCTGAAATGCTCTAATTTTCAGCCTCTCCCCCTGCTTTCACTTCCCACCTACAAACTGGATTTCTCAAGGCTCCCTGGCCTTCCTTCTTCATCCTCCTCTCACTGATGAGTTTAGCTCAGCTGCTGTTCTGTCTCACCTGGCAGGCTCCCCCTTGAGAAGTGGGTGTGGAGACATGAAGAATGAACATGGAAATAGGGCATGTGCTTAGTTAGACACCATTCAGCCATTCTGCCATCCAATGAACATTTACTGGGATCCTCTGGTGCCAGAAAATGTAATAGGCATTAGGGGTTCAAAACTATGATCCCTGCACTCAGGAATTTACCAACTGCTTAGTCCTATAAAGAAGGGTTGTGTGGCCATAAAGGAAGTATGCACATATAGGCTGCATCAGAGTACAAGAGGGAGTTAGCAATTCTAGTGAGACAGGGTCAGAAAATATCGCAAGCTGACATCCAGGCCCAGAACATTAAAAGAAAACTAAATCTAGGATGGATGCTAAATGTGGACAAGGTGAGAGCAGAAACCAGAAACCAATGAAATTTTGAGATCCTAGCCCACAGATTAACAGGGCAAGACTTTGAGTCATATCTGAGGTGGGGTCCAAATGACATTCAATGCAAAGCCCTCTGCTGTGGAGGGGCTCTTATGAAGAGGCCCTACTCTCTGAGGCTCAGCTCCAATGGGCCTAAAGGTACTCTGGAGCCAAATTACTAGAGAGCACATCCAGATATGGGCCTTGCCCATCTTAAACTCAACCACAAATGGTTTCCCCCACTGCCAAAAATGATTTTACATCAAGTTCTGTCAAGTGCATGGCAAGAGAAATTCATCATCCAGACCCGAAACCTTGGAATTGCTTCCTACTCTTCTACTCTCCCATGACCCACATGCAGCCACCTGCTGACTTGTAATGATCCTCCCATTGTTATGCTCACATATGACTCAAGTTTCATTGCCACTGTTGCCTCCAAAGTCCAGGATCTTATGCCCTGAGGCCTGAGTAGTGACCATCATCTCCTCTGCTCATCTTCCCTGGTCTCCAGTACACTGCGCTCCTTCTCTCCTGGGTGTGTTGACTGCCTCAGTTTCCCCCAGTGGGATGGCCTCCTGTCTCTGTTCCAGAACAGATTCACCAGAGATCTCTCCTGTTTGCACATGTCCACAGTTCTTACCTTCCTCACTGCTGTGTTGGCACAGTTTACTCCTATCCTGACCCCTCTGGTATTTGGCACTTTCGGCAAATGAGGCTTTACCCATAACTGAATGTACTAGAAAATGGAAGCTTGCCAAAATGTAACTTTACAAAAAAATCTATTTTTTGACCAGAAATTTTTGCCAAACAAATTATGTGATTCTTTGCCCTCAGAGTATGCTGAATGTGTTTCATCTTTTCTTTCAATACCTGGAATGATTTTGAAATGTATAAAATTATTATGCTGCAGTAATTATTGGAGCCACCTGGGAGGACATCTATACGGGCTCATCCCTTGTTGTAAGTTGATGTTAAAGGTTTCTCATCTGCTAGACTTAGGAAGAACTGCAGAGTGAATCAGAAAGCTAAAGTTATTTGATCAGCAACTTTACAGACATGCAATTTTAAATCAATATGATCTGGCCTAGGGACAACTTCATCTTCCTGTCCAGAAAGGAATAGAGACTTCAAAACAGCTATATTTGCTGCTCAGAAGATTTTTTTTTTCCCCTGCCTTGAGATTTTTGATTATAAGTCAGAGTTGAGCTTGCTAGAGGCTGTCTTTTGAGTGAGTGGCATTAACGAGCCATTTCCATACTTAACTTTTTCAGCATGACCACCTTGTCACTTTAAAACTTAGAACTTTGAAGGGTTATATTTAATTTTTATATTTCTTTGTCTTTCTCATGGTGTAATGCTTACTGTATACATGTAAGCATTTCCATACTTAACTTTTCCAGCATGACCACCTTGTCACTTTAAAACTTAGAACTTTGAAGGGTTATATTTAATTTTTATATTTCTTTGTCTTTCTCATGGTGTAATGTTTACTGTATACATGTAAGTAAATGTCTGTTGAATCCACAAGTATGAACCCAAGTCATTGCCCAGACTCTTGTTGTCATGATGGCAGTTAACAGTTTGAAAAAATAGTTTTAAGTTGATGGTGAGACGGTTCAGGTTAAAACAAAAATGGAGTTTGGAAAAGGAATTTAGAATTAAATTTTAGAGCAGTTAATGGTAAAGAACTGCTAAGATATTCACCTCTTTTGCCTGACCCGAGTCCCAGCTCGGCTGCCACATTCTTTTCCTTGCTCTTCAACACATCAGCTGCCAGGTTATAGCCCTACTTTTTACATATATATTTTTTAATTTTTAAAAATTAAAAAAATTAAAGATGTAAATCTTATCATTACTTTTTTCTCTGTTAAAGTAAAAAAACTCAATCTAAAACAATTCAAGAAACACAAAATAAGCTGGAAATTAAAATCCCCATAATGCCAAACCTAGAGATAACCATCACATTTTCCAGTGCCCGCACACATACACACACACACATTTTGCAACAAAAATGAGATTAGACTATAAACTGTTCGTTTTGAAATTTATTAATAGTGTATGACAAGTGTCTTTTATGTGAATAAACACATAATGTGTTTAATGAACACCAATTTGTTTAGTGAATCTTTGATTTAAGGACTTTTAGGATGGTTCCAGTTTTTGCCTTTATAATTCGCTTTGAGATACACACCCATCATTTATTCAAATATTTATAACTTGTCTTCTTTTCTCCACATTTCAGCCTAAGTCCCACATTTGAGAACACTGGGCAACACATTCTGAAGAAAGGTATCAGAAAAATCTGTGCCAGAGGTACTAAACTATAGCAGAACCAGTCTAGCAGCTATCAAGCCCCGTTTTTTTTTTTACCTCAGGCTTACATAAAATAAAACTAGAAATCTGCAGGGAGACTGAAGATGCCATCAGAGTAAAGCTTATGTTTGAGTATCCTTCCCTTTGCCCATGGGGGAAAAGTGAGTACTTCTCTCCCCTCTGCAGCAAACCAACTGAGAGAAACCTCAAGAAAACCAAAAATAGAAATCAGGAATGCCTATAAGAAGGAAAGGCAGCGTAATACTTAACTCCCCATACATGTTTATTGTGCTATGGCATTTTGGCCCTGGAGCTGCCACGGGCCCACGGTGGGAGCAGCGTTGGGAGAGTTTGGCTGGTGTGTCCTGGAGTTGGGAGACAGACATGGACACAGGGCAGTGCTGGCTCCCTGCCAGAACTCTGAAAGCTGAGGGGCCAAGAAGGGGGGCAACAGAGGGAACAGTATGCAGAGAGAACAGAATAAGTCAACTCTGCAGGAGTGTTCCAGATGGGCACAGCAAAGCTGTCAGGCTTGCACTGTCTGAACTGTGGGCCTCTAAGAGGCCTGACTGCTCTGGCAAGAGGAACTCAGCACTAAGGAAGAGGCTATGGGGTGGACTATCAGGCAGAGCTCAGGGAAGGGATCTGAAGAGGAGAGCCACATCATTGCCCACACCAGGGAAAGCTGTGGGGACCTCTTCGGAATTCACAGAAGCACCCCTGGACAGAGACAATCAGCATTTAAATATTTGAAGGCCTGCCATATATAGAGGCCAAGAGAAGACAGTCCAGTTTCACCAACTAAGTAGAAAGACCTTTGTCCCTCTTCTTCCCACCTCTCCTCCCCCTGCCCAACCATGAGGGCAGAAGTGGAGAAAGAGCCCTGGAGATTACTTTCATATAAACAGAATTTTACAAAGCATTTTTTACCCTGAATTATGTCATCTATTATTATTTTTATGAAAAAATGTTACTCCCAAAAACAAACACATTTATATATATAAACATACATCTTAATAAGAAACTTGATGTTATTTAACTGGAGCTAAGAAGTTGAAATCATGAAATGGTCTTTGACATTCTATGAATTTTGACTTTGTGTATTAGCAGCAACCAGGACTGAAAACCTGGACTCTTAAAAATTATAGAAGCAGGTAAAATCAGAGCTCCCATCTCTCACTTTGTCAGATTGAAGGCACTTCTATGTGGAAAAAAAAAATTAGGATTTCTTCAAAAGTCTGCCAGTTGAATGCATTACCATTATTATTATTATTATTTTGGCCTCGAATGTGGTCATCTTTGGCAAGGTTTGTGCCCTTGATGTTGCATCTATCAGAAAGGAAGGGATTATAAGTCCACTTTCAATTTTGAAGTCACATGGGTTGTTCTATAGTGTTTGCAGGTGATCTTTGCTGACAGAGAGAGTGATAAAAGCCTGTCTCAACACCTCCTCCACTGCCACATTCACACAGTGGTATGCCTCCGATTTCTGCTTCCACTCTGGTCCAGTTGCAACATCCTTAACATTGCCTGCAGGATGTTGCCATGTTTCTCTCTGGTCCAGTGGCAATATCCTTAACATTGCCTGCAGGGTTTTGAATAACAAGGTTCATATAATTGATAAAGCCAAAAGTATAAACCAAGTTAAGCAAGGGCAAACATTTCTGCTTCTAGTCAACTTGCTGAGTGGACTTTCCTTATCTCTCCCTCAAAGAGAAAGTGAACCTTTTGAAGAAAGTTAGTAAAGTACTTCCAACTTGTCTTCCAGAACTGGTGGCCTCCTGTATAGTAGAGAAAAACTTGATATTCTGCTTCTGATTCTTGGTGAAAACTTCTCAAAAAAGAGGCAATTCCGGGCTTTAGCTCTGTAGGAGTGGACAAGCCTGCCTTTGGCTAAATCTGTGGTGGCAATCCATGCCAATGCAGAAGTCAGCGACCCATCTTGGCTTGTGGAGTTTCTTCCTCCAAAAGGAACAAACCAGATACGTTGCTAAACACCAAGGTAGTTCCACTGGTGCACAGAAGGTGGAGAGATTCAATTCATTGCCTTTGAAGTGTTGTTTGGAATGGTAATTTTTCACCATTTCAAAGACAATGGAAATCTTTGAAGTATCCAAAAGGGGCTCACAAAACAGAAATTCTTATCAGGTGCAACCACAAACGCACAGGATGGGGGATAATAAGGAGCTTGTACTGCGAGGTGTCAGTAATGTCATTCAGTTGTCTGCTAAAAGAAACAAAACAATTGCCAATTTCTCCAAAATTCGCTTTAAAATTAGAAGAAATATCAGCAATTCTGCAGTAAATATAATATGACAGAGAATCTGGTACAATATCTTCTGCAACAAGTCTGGAAACAGCCTGTAAATTTCAGGATCACAGAGCTTCATCATGGTCTCTCCGGCTGTGTGTGGCTTCTTTTATCTGACAGGGCAATAAGAACTTTCAGAATGCTTGACCATAGGGCTTTTGTGATGGAGCAAATCCAAATTTTGGTAAAGTTAAATCCTTTTAAAGTTCACTCTCTTATGAAAAAGATCTGCTTTCTCTGTAGTGAACACCTGTTCACATATGCTGGCCCAGAATTTCATACACTTTTCTTCCAATTATAGCACACTGATTTCTCTCTGGGGAATCACTCCTACCCCACTCTGACTGTGTGGTTCTGCTGTGACTGAACCAATGCTCAGTGCCAGGGGTGGGCAGGATCACTGTGGCCAGGAAGATGAAATATACTGATTTCACAAGCATGGACGTGTAACCCAAATTGGGCCAATGAGACACAACCGCAAATCTTCTGGCGGAGCAACTGTGAAGGAGTTTTTTCTTTGCAGGGATCGCTAGCTATGGAGGTGATATAAGGCTAGAGTTGAGGGGGCCGCTTCATGGCAAAAGAGGAGGAGCAGGTTTACCTGAGAATGTTGCCCTCACAGAAGATAGCCAGGACATGACAGAATGACTTGAACCTCTGGACCTGGCCATTCCTACAGGCAGGATCACCTTGGAATTTTCAGGTTTGTGAGCCACAAGTCCTTTCTGTTTTCTTTTTTTGAGAACTTGAGTTGGATTTCTGTATTGACAGTCATGAGTGACGGTATCCAATGTTTAGTTTACTTTTAGATGGACAGATAGAAGGCGCTCCTTTGACTTTGTTGGTTTCATGTGTTCACTAGTAAGAAATTTGCCACAGCAAATGCACTGAAATTTGGAGCTTCATCAGGTTCAGATCTAACCGAACTGAGCGAAATAAGGGATAACAATCTTTGTCTCATTTTCTTTGCTTTAACACTTCCGAATTTATGTTAGGCTGATGTAAACAAAGACCGATGTCCCAATCATAATGGCAGGACATGTCTTTTCTAATTCCTATCAATAGCAAACCGCTCTAGACATCATTACCCAGCAACAATGACCATCGCACACTTTAGTAACAATCCGTGCCATGCTACGCATGTGTAGGGTAAAACAAAAATGTGATAACATACTTTTTTTTCCCTAACAGAGTCATACTTTAAAGTAACAGAAAGGCCTGTGGTTGAGATAATAAAATGAAGAAATTCAAGAAGCCTCTCTCCTCCTACTTCAAATACATAGAAAATCTGGATAAATTATAGTAAAACAATTAAAATACACTCAAAAGAAAGAAAGAGAATTTTAAGGTTCCAAAAGGAGAAGAGGAAACCCAGAGTGCCAGCATAAGCGGTGTGAGGCTGCCTGGCATAGTACTGTGGGCAAATGCATTCGGTCGAGTTGGGTCTTTAATGTCAGCATCAGGATGGGTGCAGAGGCCTCTGGCCCCACAGTGGGGAAGGTGAAACTGGGCTGCCCACACAGATGTGAGTGTTGAAAAAGCTGTCCTGTCTGTGAATAAGGACTAGAAGAATTTCACCTGCTGGCCTGGAGACAAGGTGTGAAGAGTGAAAAAATCAATTAAAAATGATTTAAAACCCAAGACTCAAAGCCTGTGTAGATACAAATACACAGTGGCTCTGACCTAAGAAACTAAACTAACATCAGAATTGCTGAGTCCTGATGAAACCAGCAGGCAAATGCTAAGCTGCCTCCTTGGTAAAGCTTCACAGACCAGCTTGACACTCATGGACCTCAACCCCTGGTAAAGACGAGCTCGTATCAGTCAAGTTTTCCCAATCACAAGTAGGTCAATATTAGTTGAACATTTTGTTATGGCCCCAAAGCCAATTTCCTCTAGAAACCCAGCAACTTATGGTAGAAAGTGTATTTCAAAGGGATTTTATTACCTCATGTCAACATACATAGATGCTTTCTGATTTATAAACATACATTACTTATTAACCACATTTTATCTATCATCCTTTTTACCCAGTTCTTAAGATTAAAATCAGTCTCACTGGGGCTTTCTACCACTAGAAGTTTTATGATGACTCTACATTTCCTACTTTACTCTCCCACTCTTTCAGCCCTGATATCAGTGAAGATATTATGTGACTAAGATTTGGATGTTCAGATATAATTGTTCTTTTTAGGAAACATTAAATATTATGTTCCTAGATTTCTGAAGAAGAAATTCATATATCCCAATTTTAATTTTTAATACCAAACCAATTAAATGGTATTAGCAGCAGAACTCTTAGAGTTCTAGCACAGAAATGTACCACTGCTGAAATGCTGCATTGTCATTTTATAATCCTAATTCTTTTTTCATGCATTTGTATGAAACAGTGTAGTACAATGGGAAGGTCACCAGACCAGTGACAAGGAGGCCTGGAATCCTCTTCCTAGGCATCTAAGCTTGCAGCACATCACCTTCCAACTTCAGTTTCCAGATTCATAAAATAACAATAACATCACAAGCTTCCATGCCTCAGAGCTTGCTGTGAAAAGCACCAACAGGGAGGCTGAAGGCAACCATGGGAAGATCACACATGTGTGAGAAATCTGGGCAGAGCCCTTTTCTAATAGGACATCTCATGTGCCCTTGAGCAAATTTACTTACCTTTGGTACTTCTCAGTTGGATTCCAGAATGCCTAAAATCCTTCCCACACTTAACATTCTATCATGAGTTCCCCTGGTCAAATTCCTAGCATCTCTTCAGATTTCTGTTTTACATATTGTTTTTAAGCCAGGATGTTTTGACCTCTCTTATATCATCTAAAGCTGCTGTTTTCTATAATTTTATGCACATAACCTCTATCATTAGAATATCCAAACTGTACTTAGGATTCATGAGTCATACTGGTTTTGGCCACTACTGTTTACAAATATCAAATAGAAAATTAAAAAATAGAGCACATCACACTTAGTAAGGCTCCACATTGTTCATAAACAATCATTTCAGCTACATGTGTACATATGTGTGTTTTACTAGGTTACAATGGGGAATGTGTTTCTTACTGTTGATCACGATCAAAAAGTTGGACAGCAGTGCTCAACACTGTAGAGAAAATCCAACCATCATCCTCTTGTTTAGAATCCTGTAATGGTGACCCATACTGCTGAGGACAAAGTCCACTATCTTTAATATGGGCTGCATGGCCTTACACAGCCCTGCCTTTCTCTCAGAATCACTTTATTCCATGGACCCCTTGCTTTCTGTGTCCCGGTCACAATGGAACCTTTTCAATTCCTCCTTCAACAAAAATCTTTTGTTATTGAACAACAACAAAATGATTAAGAACATTTCAGAATAGCAAAGAAGCCAATTCACTCTATGTAACACTTTCAAATATATATGAGCCCAATAATATAGATTTGAAACATAGGATTAAAATTTGAAAAAAAAAACTGAAAGCAGAAATAAGTTCACTATCATAGTAAAGCAACTTAAGGCACATCTCTTAATAAAAGAAAGAACAACTTGACAAAAATCTGAAAGTATACTGAATACTGGAAACACAAAATTAACACAATCCAAATGAAATATACATAATTCTGAAACCAGAATTATAACTCATATTATTTTCTAGTGCAAATAAAAATGTGCCAAATTAAAAAAAAAAGAACTCACTATATGTCAATGTTCTAGGTATGTGAGACAGCCTTGTGAACAAGACAGACCAGTTTCCTGCCCTCAAAGAGCTTACATTCCAGTCCTGACTCCAGCATGATGTGGGCATGCTCATCACACTGCCACTTTCCCCCCACCCCCTGCTCCTCATCCTCCACTTGCCCATCCCACACACTGTCAAGCTAATGGTCACCCCTTCAGGCCACAGATCAAGTGCTCCATTGTCATTTCCTCAGGGTTGCCTTCCCTGACATGTTCCCACCATTCATTGAATGATCCTGGATGAGTCTCAAAGAATTGTGCAGAAGACAAGAAAATAATAATATCAGTAGTGATAGAAAATATGATTAGAAAATTCTCAGACTCTAAATAGAGGTTAAACTCTCTATTAGAGTAGATAATTCATATAAAATACAAGTAACATCCAAAGCATTCACCAGTTCTTACTTAAGAGTCACTTGTTAAAAATGAGTCCAACTCTATTATTTGCTCTGCAGGTTGAACATAGGTAAGAGGCTCTTCACAAATTTAGATTTAATATAAAGAAAAACAACAATCCCCTTTTTGCATCTCTTTTTATCTGAAAACTCAATGATGACCAGAATGTCATTAGATGATCTAAGAGCTTGGAGGAGGAAAGGTAGTACAAAGCATGAGAGCACACAGCACCCGGCCACAGACCAATATCCCAACTAGCCAGCAAGAGAGATGGCTCCCCCAAGCACCATGTACTTTTGTACCTCTGATCACATTGCTTTCTTTGCTTCAGATGCTCTTCCTCTTACCCTCCTCTATCTGGCAAAGCCCTACACTTACTTCATGACTTAGTCCACATGTCTTCTTTGTGAAACCTTTGACTTTCCTTCAAAGAACTGATCACCCTCTCTACATTCTCATAAACACTGTGGGTGTTGTAATTTTCGAAAGGCATTATAAATGGTCAGTGTCTGTCTATCTCACTAGTCTATGAGGTCTGAGAAGCCAGGAATTGTATCATATTCATTTTCCTATTGCACTAACTAGGGTATATTTTGTGCTCTATAAACATTTATTAAATATTTATAGAGTCTACTCTTAAAGGCCTCTGCCAAGTCACTCAATTTCTTCCAACACCAAGGCAAATCTTTCCACAGCACTGACAAATATTCTGCCCACTCTTGTGATCAAGCTTCCCCTGTTGAACTGTTGCACCTGTTTCTATTCCTATCCTTCTGGAATATTTTTTCCATCCACTGTTAGGATCCAATAAAGTAAAAGAAGAGATGGAGAAAACACACGCATAATTACACTAATATCAAAAATGAAGTGAAAGGGGCATTGCCTCAATAAGATTTGACAATGTCTGTTGTTATATGTGCAGGTGAATATATTTAATTAATATTGCATATTAAAGAACAGATCTGGAAAACCCAGACTGAAGTTATCACGTAGAAAATTTCTTTCCAAACCATAAGAGAATAAATTCTATAAGTTTACTTTCCTGGGTTCCAATGGTCTTTAAAAATTTTACCAGATCTGTATCGTACATGCAATAAGCTGTTCAAATGGGTGGCTGCAGCAAGTCAGCACTCTCTAACAGAGGCATGAACTTAACTTTTTAAGTTCTTGATATGTAATGACTGAGATGCACCAAATAAGCTGCAAAGCCATGGTGAACTATTTTTTGGTCTAGAAAGTTAGAAAGGCAAACTAAAGCATGAGACAAATGATAACTTATACAATTAAAGGGTGAAAAGCTGAGATTCCTTTTACACAGATTGAAAAAACTGAACACAATGCTTGACATATTGACTCATGTCAGGATTTTCTACATATAAAATTATAAAAGTGCTGACCAAACATTTTTCTGAGGTGAAGACGTTTTGATAGGAAGTGGTGAGAAGATTCATCAGGTTTCTTTAGTTATTTTTTAAATGCCTCCAGTTGTAATTAAATTGGGTATTTCCATATGTTGATATGTATTTGTTCTCTTTTACTATGCAGAATAAATGGACTCTGTAGGCAAACTTTCTCACTGATAAGCTTTAATTGGACAGGTGAATTATAGTTCTTGACAGCACCTTGGTAAAAACCACTTAAGGCATGTTTCACCAGAGGACTAATTCCTAGTCTTCATTTATTCGCTCAACAAATCTTTATGGGCCATGTGCCATGCTAGGCACTAGGGATAAAAGGATGGCACTCGCCTTTGAGAAGCTTATGCTCTGGTGGAGAGAAACAGGTGTGTAAACAAATACAAGAAAGAATTGTAGAAGCTGTGACAGAGGGATTCAGAAGATATGACAAAGAGAAGGAAGGGGATCAATTTTGCTTGGAGCAAACTAAAATTTCACAGAAAAGGTGACATCGAAATGACAGCATTCCAGCAACTGAGAAGTAGAAGAAGAAAATGAATGAATAAGAGCTCAAGACAGAGGAGAGATCAGAAAAAAGGTCAGAAAGAGGTCAGAAAGAAGGTCAGAAAAAAGGTCACTGTAGAAGTCTTTGAATATTTGGGGATATTCTAGTTCAAAAGAATATATTTCCTGTATATTTTACAGGAAATAGATTTTGCTGCCAGTTGATGAAATGCCTCCTGAATTCACTGGTTGTTGGTCTGCTGGATTACTAAATTGTTGTTATTCTGTTCTCTCAATTTAGTATGCCCATGTCTGGTAGATCTAAGGACTTTTAAAAGTAGGGAAGCTGGACAAGAGTTCTATCTATACATTGCACTTCAAGATTTCTTGGAGAAAAAAATGAAAATAATTGTGCATAATAGCTCAATGAGACTCACTATTTTGTTACTTACTGATAAACCACAAGATGAATATCTCCTATGATGACACTGAGGGCCAGAGACTGTGGGGCCACATACATTTGATATAGAGACAATCAGTGTCCAAAGGTTCCATTGACAGTGAGATACAGCAGCTCAAATTCCCACATTCATACCAGCAAAAGGTAAAAATATAGGATTTCCTAGAATCATACAGGCAGTGGGTGACCATTATAATACAATTCATCTCTAGTTAATACTTTGTTAGAAATGTTCCAAATGCAGAAACTATCACTCAGTGGTCATACAATTGGTGATGATATGCCCTTATGGTTTCATAGAGGCAGATATGGCAGTAGCCTTCCACTGACCCCAAACCCTCTCATTGCAGGCATAATGTGCTGACTCCTGAACTCTGTGTTCCTTGATCACACCCCTTCCTTTATCAGAAATGAGTGGCCTAAAGCCGAGGATTACAGAAAGATTATGTAAAGCACTGAACTGAATCGACTTCATTAAAAGTACCCAACCCTTATAGCTCCTAAAGTCTTACTTGATGTTTTGATTTATTTGAGAAATTTCTGAAACAATGATTCCAAGTTCTCTTTGAATCTACAGTCACACACATGTTTTACTTTATTCTTTTTTTTTTTTTTTTGATACAGAGTTTCACTTGGTCACCCTGGCTACAATGCAGTGGTATCATCACAGTTCACTGCAACCTCAAACTCTTGGGCTCAAGAGATCCTCCTGCCTCAGCTACCCAGGTAGCTGGGACTACAGGTGCAGGCCACCTTGCCCGGCTAAGTTTTCTATGCTTTGTAGAGAAGGGTCTCACTCTTGCTCAGGCTGGTCTCAAACTCCTGATCTTAAGGGATCCTCCTGCCTCGGCCTCCCAGAGTGCTATTACTACAAGCATGAGCCACTGTGCCCTATAGTCACACACATATTAAAAATAAAATGGTTTCAGTTATCAACATGGTGACCATAATTAATAATACTGTATTGTATACCTGAAGTTTGCTGAGAGAGTAGATCTTAAATGTTCTCACCACAAAGAAAGTAACTATGTGAGGTAATAAATATGTTAATTAGCTTGATTATGGTAATCATTTTACAATGCATGTTTATATCAAAACACCATGTTATACACTTTAAATATGTTCAATCTTTATGTGTCAATTCCACCTCATAAAGCTGAGGGGGGCCAGGCATGGTGGCTCACGCCTATAATCCCAGCACTCTGGGAGGCCGAGGCAGGAGAATTGCTTGAAGTCAGGGGTTTGAGACCAGCCTGAGCAAGAGCAAGATCCTGTCTCTACTAAAAACAGAAAAAAATTAGCTGGGTGTGGTGGCACATGCCTGTAGTCCCAGCTACTTGGGAGGCTGAGGCAAGAGGATCGCTTGAGCTGAGGAATTTGATGTTGCTATGAGCTAGGCTGATGCCATGGCACTCTACGCAGGGCAATAGAGCAAGACTATTTATAAAAAAAAAAAAAAAAAAGCTGGGGAAAGAGAAAAGAATCAGGATAAAAGCCACTTGGAAAAACTTAGCTCTTAACTCTTAAGTACTGTGACTTCATGTAATACCACAGCAACTTCAGTTTGGATGTCTTTGCACACCATGATGTAATCAATCAAAAAATGTCACTGTTCCAATAGCAGGTGTTGCCCTAAGGTCTTGTTTTTCAGGCAGAACAGGGTGTCAGAAAGTCCTCAGTCTTACATGTGGTCAAGAGACATTCCATTAAACTTGACCTTTCTATTTACCCATCCTAAGAGTGGCATGCCAGAGATTTTAGGTGCTGGTTTTTCTGTCTCTAGTGCTAAAGTCATCAAAAAGAATAAATGGGCCATTCTTAAAACGCTAGAAATGAAATTATATATTCCAGCAAAAGTTATAGAATTCTCCTTTGCTAGAGGTTGGTGAAGTCATACACATAGCTGATAATACTGTAATTACTTGTTGTTTAAATATGGAAGAATTTGCTTTCAATTGAATTTATGAGTTCATTTAGTGTTTACACTGAAACAGTGGTCCAAATTCTGTTTCGAAAGGATAATGGAAGGCTAATCAATGGTTGATATCCTTTCACTATAAACACAAGAAATTTGAAATAAAATTTAATAAATTAAAATTCATAGCTGAGCTCAAAGGAAAAAAAACACTGTGGCATCAGAAATAAAGAAAGAACTCAAAACCAAAGCAGTAGGTGCACAAGCTGGCACTTTGGCCTCCGGGATAGCAGATCCAGAAATAAGCTCTTGTATCTAGGGACTAGGGCTTTATTGTCTATGAAGAGACCAGAGACATAGCTTGGGATGGTACAAGGCAGAGACCTGGAAATAAGACCCTGTCATAATGCTGAATCCATGGATGGGATACCTCCTCCATGATAATGGAAGCAGAAATACCTCAATGGCCCAGAGAAGTAATAAGGAGGCTTTTCATTTGCTTGGGGCTCAGGATAGGAAAAAAAATTCTCCTATGAGAAACAAAATGCCAAAGCCTGTTTTAGATCCCAAATCCATAAATACTGGAATCTGAATTTATAGTACATATATAATGTAGTAATCACAAACTGAGGAATGAATATAAAAACTGGTCTTGAATAGATGAGACTCCTACAGGAATGGCAAAATCACCACTTAAAGGAAACAAAGAAAAAAATCCTATACTTTAAAAAATCTATAGTCTCACTTCTAAATTATTCATGTGTCCAAGGAGAAATCATAACTGAAATTATAAAACAGAATTGGACAATAAAAATACTATATGACAAAATTAAAAATATGTAGCTAAAGCAATATTTAGAAGATCATTTATAGACTTAAAAATATATGTATTTATGTGAAAAATAAACATGCATAAAATAATGAAAGACTGAAAATTAATGAACTAAGCATTCACTCAAAAAGCTAGGAAAAGAACAGCATGGACTCAAACAAATGAGAAAGAAGCAACTATAAAGATAAGACCAGGAATAATAAAATAGAAAACAAAGAAATAGCAGAAAGGAAAACTAAAAATATAAGGAAAAAGACAGAAATCTAACTATAAAAACAGAAGCAGTTTTTAAAATCATAAAAATAGTACACCAATACATTTAAAAATTTGAAGAGGATAGAAAAATATATAAATTACCAAGATTGACTCAAGATGAAACAGACACTGACTTAACTCCTATTAAATTAAGGAAACAAAAACAATATTTTAAGAGCTACTTGAAAACCACTAGGCCCTGACATTTTTACCACAGACTTTACTAAAACTTCAGGTAACTGTTATCTTACAATCCCTCTTATGTAAACTGTTCCAGATAAAGAAGAAAAGCTTGTCAATTAATTTTATGAGGATCATACATCCTTAATATCTAAAACAGATATGGATTATAAAACAAAGGAAAAACTGTGGGCCTATGTTAATTATAGATGTAGTTATAAAAAAATTTATCAAAATGAATTGATCAATATATAAAAAATACAGTATACTTTCAGCAAGAAGAATTTATCCGAGGAATTCTAGCCTGGTTTAGCATTAGACAATCAATGTTACTATTAACATAACATACCCAATTAACAGATTAGAGGAGAAAAATTATATGGTTTTCTCAATATTTACAGAAAAATCTCTTGATAAAATTCAGCAGCCATTCATGTCAAAATTCCCTGGCAAACTAAATAAAGATAAAAAAAATTCTTCTTAAGAGAAGCAGTCCGCCACAGGTTCCAAACATCCTTACCCGTCCCATCTGAGTATGCTGAACCTCAAGGCCTTAATCATACTGTCCTCTAGTCCCTTCTGTAACCACATCACATAGGTAATAAGTAAGTCAAGCCAAACATGTAAAACTCCTTGCTCTGAAGGGGAAGGGGACTAGCTTATTTATCACTTGCTATAAAATGTGCTGAGCCCTCAGCCCTGGGTTCTCCAGCTGTGGCACTGAGCCTACCACATCACACCGACTTGTGGTCAAGAGAAATGGCATTGCCACGCTGATGCTCATGCTGTTTGCTGTGCTGTGAATAGTAACCCATCTTGCTCTGCTCCACGCAGTCTCATTATCTACTTTCAGCATCTATGAAGTTATGGCAAGACAATCTGCTTGCTTGTGTCTCTTTTAGAGTTTTGTTACTTTTATAATTCTCAGTGAGGCTTGAGTTCTTCTCTGACAAAGGGCATCTGCAACAAACATACAGACAGCATCATACAATAGTGAAATGTTAGAAACAGTTTCTTTAAAGCCAAGAATAAGAGAATGATGCCGCCTATCATATACCTATTTACCACTGAACTAGAGTTTCTAGCCGAAAGATAAGAAGAACAAATGCAGTGTAAAGCTTAGAATGAAAGCAACAAACTTTTCATTATTTATAGATTACATGATTAAGAAAATCCAAGGCAATCTACAAACTATTAGAAATAATAAGAGAATTTGTCAAAGTTGTTATATTTACTATCAATGTATAAAAACCAGTAATGTTTCTGTAGAAACCAAAACTATAAAGAATGTTAAAAAAAAAACTAAATCCCATTCACAACAAGAACTAAAGGTACCTAGGCATCAGAAAAACAGACGTCCAAGACTTTCAAGGTTGAAATGATATCTTCCCTAAAGCACATGAATAAATACATAAATAAATGGAGACAGATAATTGTGAATGAGAATAATTCACATCATAAAGGCATCAATTTCCCCCATATCATAAAGGAATTAATTTTCCCCCAATTATTCTATAAATCTACTGCTTTTCTTTTCTCTTTTCTTTTCTTTTCTTTTCTTTTCTTTTCTTTTCTTTTCTTTTCTTTTTTTTTTTTTGAGACAGAGTCTCACTCTCTTGCCTGGGCTAGAATGCTGTGGCATCAGCCTAGCTCACAGCAACCTCAAACTCCTGGGCTCAAGTGATCCTCCTGCCTCAGCCTCCTGAGTAGCTGGGACTACAGGCATGCACCACCACACTCGGCTAACTTTATATATATATATATATATATATATTTTTTTTTTTTTTTTTTTTAGTTGTCCAGCTAATTTCTATTTTTTTATTAGAGACGGGGTCTCACTCTTGCTCAGGCTGGTCTCGAACTCCTGACCTTGAGTGATCCTCCCGCCTCAGCCTCCTAGAGTGCTAGGATTACAGGTGTGAGCCACCACACCCAGCCTGCTTTTGTAATTTGTAGTCAGACACGTTATCCCCTGTGCCACTGGACCATTTGCTTTTCTAATAGAAATGCCATTAGAGATTTTCAACAAACCTCAAGATGATCCTAAAATTTATATGAAGGAGGAAAAGACCAAAAATAACCAAGGCAATTTTGAGGAGGACTAAGAAGAAATCTTACAGGAAGATATTCATAAATGTTATTACATTAAAATATTTAAACTTCTGTATTACAAAAGGAATCATTAAAAAGTTAAACAAAAAATGACTTAAAAAATAAAATAAAAAATAAAACTAAAATGCCACAAGCTGAGAGGAACTATTTATAATACATATAACAAGCAAAGAATTAGTATTCAGAATACATAAAGAACTCAATAAGGACAACTCAATAGAAAAATGGGAGAAATATGGTCAAAAAATTTGCACAATTAATTTACAGAAGAGGAAATTCAAAATAATCAATATACATATAAAAAGGTTTCAACATTACCACTAATCAGGAAAATGTACATAAAACTACATTAAAACTCAAAACAAAAAACATTCTATTAAAATATGGGGACTACATTCTTCAAAATGAAGACAGACTGAGGAATCAATCCAGATTAAAGGAGACTTCTGACGATTGAATGCTATATACATGATCCTAGGGTGGAGGGGAAACTGCTATAAAGGATGTCACTAGTCAGCGGGCAGAATTATGGGTGGTTGATTAAATATGAGCTATTTCTATTCTTAGATAATATACATTGAAATATTTAGGAGTAAGGGGTATAATATACTTAATCTGAAGTGATTCAGAAAAACATGCTATGGAAAGAGAGAATGGTAAATGAGGCAAAATGTTAACAATTGGTAAGTCTATGTAAAGAGTGTATGAATATTCTTTGTACTATTTTTCTAACTTTTCTGTAAGTTTTAAAATATTTCTAAGCAAAAAATTTAAGAAAAAGAAAACTACAGGCAGATACCATTTTATACCCATCACATTGGAAAAATTTCAGAGTTAGATAATACCAAATGTCGGTAAGGATATAGGAAAATGAGAACTTACATACTTTGATAAATCCAGATTGCAGAAGAATTTCATACTTTCTAATAAGATTAAAAATGTACATATCCTTATAGCAGCACAATTCACAATTGCAAAGTTGTGGAAACAACCCATCAATACATGAGTGGATTAATAAAATGTGGTATATGTATACCATGGAGTACTATTCAGCTATAAGAAACAATGGTGATATAGCACCTCTTGTATTTTCCTGGATGGAGCTGAAACCCATTCTACTAAGTGAAGTATCACAAGAATGGAAAAACAAGCACCACATGTAAACACCAGCAAATTGGTTTCACTGATCAACACCTAAGTGGACACATAGGAACAACATTTATCGGGTGTCGGGAAGACGGGAGCGGGGAGGAGAGGATGGGTATATACATACATAATGAGTGCTATGTGCACCATCTGGGGGATGGTCAGGCTTGAGGCTCTGACTTGAGGAGGGAGAGGAGGCAAGGGCAATGTACATAACCTTAACATTTGTACCCCCAGAATATGCTGAAATAAAAAAAAAATAAATAAAAAAAAAAAAAGAAAGGGCTTGAAAGAGAGAGTTTGCCCCTCTTCCTGCTCTTCCATCTTCTGCCAGGTCAGGACCATTCCTCCCCATCAGAGGATGCAACACAAGTTACAATTTTGGAAGCAGAGATCAGCCCTTACCAGATACTGGTACCTTGATCTTGGACTTCCCAGCTTCCAGAACTGTGAGAAATAAATTTCTGTTCTTGATAAATTACCCAGTCTCAGGTATTCTGTTAAAGCAGCACAAAACAGACTGACACAAGCAAAATCAACTGCATCAGTTTCTGTTTGTCCACCATGGCTTCTTCCTACTCTGGGTCCATGAGAAAGAGAGCAATGCAACTACTTCCTGCATTCCAACAAGGCTTAATTCACAGTCTCAGGGCCTCAAATTTCATTTTTACCCTGTTGTTCACTGTAATCCCAAAAAACTCCAGGAGTGAGAAGCACAATTCTATTGTGAACTAAAATGAAATCCTAAGCCTCCCAGCTGAGCCAACTGAATGGACCCCCTCTTAGCCAAGGGGACCCCAGAAATACCCTAAAGTTGAGTTGCTGGCCATGAAAAGGGAGGTCAGAAATGCCTCGTCATGTCCCCTTCTCTTTTTGGAAATATCCTTTGTAACTCATTAACAGGCCTAAGGCTGTGCAAGACAAAGCTTAAACCACACCTGCAGGTCATCAATTTACTTAACAGATGACTTGGGTCTGGGTATATGTCCAGTATATGTCCGGTGGCTTGTCTCTGATTAACAGACTTCCTTATCTTAAAACATTCCAAGCCTTTAGACAAGGCTTCATTTCTTTAACCAATTACAAATCAAAGAATATTTAAACCCACCTATAACCTGTAATGCCTCACTTCAAGAAGTCCTGACTTTTTGGGCCAAACCAATGTACACCTTCCATGTATTGATTTATGACTTTACATGTAATTCCTGTCTCCCTGAAATGTATAAAACCAAACTGTAATCCAACAAGGCTTCTTGGACATGGCTCTCTGGGCCATGATCGCACATATTTGGCTAAGAATAAGCTTCTTTAAATCATTTTACAGAGTTTGGGTTCTTTTCCATTGACACTGTATATTTGGTTTCCAGTTCTAGCTCTAGCACACACCAACAGGGTGACCTTCAACAAGATAATAGAGCACAGGGCCCAGGCCCAGGTTTCCTCAGCTGTAACAGGGTGGATGACAACTTGTTCTTGGGGTGATGTGGGAATCCAATAAAATGCAAAGTACTTTAGATGTGTTAGTGGCCAATATCATTATTATTTGGTGCAATAACATCGTCTTTTCTACCTTTTTTGTCAGGCAGCTAATTGCACTGCATACACTTTGAGAAGGTAGGTGTCTGCCCAGCCCACTGTTCCTCAAGAGGCCTAAATGTGAGCTCAGAAGACAATATTGAGACCATTGGCCCACTCTGCCCATGGGTGCCTGCTATTTCCACAGAGCACATTTCCTTCATTGGGGGTTTCTTGCTCTAAAAAAGAAAGAAAAATAGGCATTCTGCAAAAGCCAAGCAATCATTTAAGCCCCCAGTCCCCCATCCTCCCATTTTCTTTTTTTTATTTTTTTTTTATTTTTTTTTATTTTTTATTTTTTATTTATTTATTTATTTATTTATTTAGAAAGAAAATTGGATTGGCTGTATTAATTTTGTACAAAACAAATTTCAAAGCAAGGAAAATTATTAGTGATAAAGAGATGCATTACATAGTAATAAAGGATTCCATTCTACA
>CAUYRT010044316.1:0-20984 GCA_963574885.1 Lepilemur ruficaudatus | reverse complement strand
GAGGCGGGCGGATCGCTCAAGGTCAGGAGTTTGAAACCAGCCTGAGCAAGAGTGAGACCCCGTCTCTACTATAAATAGAAAGAAAGAAATTAATTGGCCAACTAAAGATATATATAGAAAAAATGAGCCGGGCATGGTGGCGCATGCCTGTAGTCCCAGCTACTTGGGAGGCTGAGGCAGGAGAATCGCTTGAGCCCAGGAGTTTGAGGTTGCTGTGAGCTAAGCTTACGCAATGGCAATAACTCGAGCCCAGGCAACAGAGTGAGACTCTGTCTCAAAAAAAAAAAAAAAAAAAAGAGGGATACCAAAAAGATTTGCACAAAGATAAGGATTATGAGATTATTTGGTCTCCTTTCTCTGCTACTAAAGTGATGCTACAAAGAAATAAACTCACCTGAATTATATACTTTCACTTTTCCTGAAGTCATACCTTGAAAAAAGTAGGTATCTGTGCTGCAGTCTATCCTTGCTTGTCCATCAAAACCAAACAAATCTCAGCACACTCTGTTACCTTTTAGGAAATTGCTTCCCAACTAAAATATACCTGACACCAACAATGACACCATTAGACCATCTATCCCCAAGAGTCACAACTTGGGAGTCATGTTAGTGTTTTTTCTTCTTCATTAACATATTCAGGTAATTTTGTTCAACAAATATTTACTGAAGGATAGCTCTGCTAGGTCCCAAAGACACTATAATAAAAAGACATAGTTCTTGACATTTATAATAGGGAAGCAAAGGTAAAATCATCTGAGTAACAGTGATTTGGAGGCTGACATGATTATGCTGGGGGATAGTTTAAAGCACATAGATGAGGAAGTTAGGGACAAGGAGCAGTCTAGGGTATCCTAATTTGAATGACTACAAAGTCAGTGGTTCTTCTGAAATTTAGAAACAAAAAGGGATGGGAGAGAGGAGGGGAAGAAAAAGGAGAGACTAACAGTTTTAAGATTTATTACACCAAGTTCTAGGGCCTGGGAATTCTCAGATAAGATGAAAAGACACAAAGGATAAGTCTGGGCTTAAGGAAGAATTAATGTTTAATTGTTAAAACTAAGAGAACACATAGAAAGGTAACAGAGTGTTTCTCAACTTGGGTGTGAGGCAGGGTGCAGGGATAAAACTGACATTTGACAGAACAATTATTCCCTGTGTGCATTTGATATTCCTGGCCCTCTGGGGCAGGTAGAAGAGGGGAAGAGAATTACCTTTATGTGAAAACCATCTGAAGAGTAAGAAACAGCATAGGTCAAGGACAGAACCCTGAGGAACGCCATCATTGAGCTAAATCCAAAAAGGAGATAAAGGCCACTAAGATAGAGAATCTGGAGAGAGCAGTCACATGGTAACATATGAGCAAGAATGTCAAGGCAAATGAAAGGTAAACAACATTCAATTTCCTGATAGAGTCAGTTAAAAAGGACTGAAGAGTGCCCAGTGGATTTAGCAATAAAGAAGTTATCAACTTCTTTCAAGTTTCATAAGATTGGTAAATAGAATCCAGATTGCCATGGTTTAGGAATAAACTGAAGGTGAGTGAATGTCAAAGGGGCTAAGTGAGAAACTCAAGGATAATGCCAGCATTAGTAGAGTCATGCATTCCTAACAGGATTTGTGTTCATTTGTTTGTCGGGGGTTCTTTTTAAATATGAGGAAGATCTAAGCATATTTAAATACATGATACGGAAGTTAATTGAAAGAAAAGAGACTGAAGATAAAGAAGAGAAGGCATAGGTTATGCAGCAAAATCACAGAGGCCTCAGAAAGGGATGAGAACAGCAACAAAAGTGGGAATAAAAAGGAGGAAGAACACCTCATTCTTTAAGATAAGAGGTAAGAGAATAACACTATAGAAAGACATGAGATTTTGCAAAATTGATAAGCAGGAGATATTTTATTAGGTTCCCACCAGCTAGCCTGAAAATATATTATTCTCAATGTAAGGCAAGATCACACGATTGGAGAGGGGAATGTTTGTATGACAAGTGCAGCATAGTTTCAGAACAGCCATTGGGAGGAACAAGAGAAACGAACCAAATTCAAATACAAGGACTAACAAGCGGTGAGTGTCAAATGTAAAGAGCCCAAATGATAATGAAAACAATCAATGTGTCGCGGCACCAACTACATGGCTACGTGACTTTCTCCAGCTGTGCTGGCTAACCATGATGACTACTGCTCTTTAAAGCAAGTAAAAACATGCCCTAAGACAACAACAATGTGTAAGGGTAAGAAAAGAGATCAAGAGCTGAACCAGGGTCTCCACTGGATAGGAAAGGGCTGATAAAGTAGGAAGAAGTGAAGTGTAGACGCAGGAGGCTTTTCAGAAGTAGGGCAATTCCAAGTGATCAGGTTAGCCCGTGGCAACTGAAGTGGGTTAGTATTTACCAAAGTCAAAGTAGTTGGAGACCAGGAAGTAAGAGGATTTCAACAGAAAACAACTGTGAACCAGGTGCCCGTTTCTCAATAAATGAAGAAGACTGGCCTACAAGCCATTAAATTATAGTGATAACAAAAAGACTAACTCTCAAAGAAGAGATTTTTATATTAAGGATACAATGGTCACCTGAAATAACAATGAAGCATTTAAAAAGAAAGGGAGCATGAGAGAAAGGGATAAAGAAAATAAAAAGGCAGAGGGCAGAGCAGGGGAGGAGATGGGAAATGAGGGGAGGGAAGGAGAAATGACAGACAAAAGGTGAAACCGCCCATATTATTAATAAAATAATGTAAAAGCGTAAGATAGGAACTGTGACAAAAAGTTTGATTTCTATGTAAGTATAGACATAGCTAAAAGTTAACCAGTCACTGTTCCCCAACACGCCCACTGCTGTATTTGCTTACTGCTTAAGAGTCACGTACCAATGACAGGGGCAAGATTTGTGACCTCCCCAATCGCTTCTATAGATAACATAGCTATTGTAAAAACCTAAGACTGCTCTTTGAGATATCTTCCAGACTCTGCATTCGAGAGGACCAAATGACATCAACCAGACCAGTGGCCATGCATGGAAACTTATCCAACAAGTCCTGTGACCCTCTATCCAGGAACTGTCTCAGCCAAGAAGACAATTTCTGTTTCCCAACTCTATGAGTTCATCACCAGCCAATCAGCAGATCCAACAGCCTATCTGCTTTTTTGCCAAACCACCTTTAAAAATCTTAGCCCCCCAAATTTTCAGGGAGGTGGATTTGAGAAATTTCTCCCATCTCCTTGCTTGGCACCTTGCAATATTAAACCCTTTCTCTGCTGCAACTCCTGCTGTCTCAGTATATTGGCCTGTATCTGGGCAGCAGGAAAGGGCAGTAACAAAGGGAGCCCTAAAGGTACTAGGCGAGTGAGAGAAAACTTCAACTTGGCAGAGCTGACAGAGAAGTAGTGGCTTCAGGAAAGCAGAAAATTCCAGTTCGGGAAAGGAGATGCACCAAGTCTTAAAAGAAGTGAATGCTTAAAAGCATTATATATAACCTAATGTAATTCCTCCAGCAAGGTATAAATTAATTAATTAATTACAGCAGGAATCTGAGGTTCACGATTAAATAACTTTTCCAAAGTCATACTGCTAGTGAAATGGCCGAGCTAGAGTCTGAACTCAAATCTGTAAGGATCCATTATGGACATTCATTTTTCATTATATTTATTATATTTTATTAAATGTATATGACCTTTATTATCTCACTCTTATTTATTGCATTTTATTAAATTTATTATATGATCTTTATTACCTCATTCTCTAACCTCAGCAATGTATCCTGTTCAAATAATTTATTAATTTTTACTTTCATTCTATGTTTATGCCATTATCTCTGAGTGAAATGCTTTCCCCTCAATACAACACCTAATCTAGGCCCCTGACCCTCTGAATAAACTCTGTTCAAAACTCATTTCATACCTTCTAAGAAATCAACAAATAACTCTTACATGACTTACTTCAATTTTTTACCAGATATCCCTTAATACTCAACTGTGTTGATCTTCATTTGTTACATCTTTCTATTAATATATGAATCCTCCACTCTACTTTGTGGGTGTGTTTTCCAAACTACAGCAGTTTACAGGACGGGAACCATTTCTAGTATTTACTTTTTATTCCTCTAGTATACCCAGGTAAAGCTCCATTTTATCAGGCACAGAGTGGATGAACAGTATGATTCATAAATAACAGATGAATACATATACACATATTTAAAAAGCATATATTTATGCTGTTTTTTCTCTAAATACACCAAATATCTTTAGTAAAGGTGTAAAAAGTAATAAAACAACATCAATAAAAAAAAACAAAGAAAGACTAGAACCAAAGAGC
Source organism: Lepilemur ruficaudatus (assembly GCA_963574885.1). Lineage (NCBI taxonomy): Eukaryota > Metazoa > Chordata > Mammalia > Primates > Lepilemuridae > Lepilemur > Lepilemur ruficaudatus. Next base: position 16,674 of record CAUYRT010044316.1, on the reverse strand, counting down.
TATATGAATTAAAAAGCATGTAGTTTCTAAATAAAGACTGATACATAGTTATTAAATAGGAGTAAGAATGTTATTAAACAAATTTGTCTTCAATTCAAACATAAATGCCTTTTTCTATGTTTACAGACATAATTCAAGACTAACACAAAAATTTTTTTGTTTATTCCACAGTAAATCAAGCTACAGCCTACTCTACCTTTCTTTCGGCAGTGTCTTTTACAAAATGTTTTCTAGAATAACTGTATGAACAAAAGAGCCTAGATTATTATAGCCATTAAGATATTTTCACTACAGAAAAACAAGTAAACATTTTCAACGGCTTTACATGACAAATGTTTTCTAGTTTGGTATAAGCATTTATAATTTATACCATATGAGGTATATACATTTTATCTGTGTCCTGCTCACCAATGACATTTTATTTATATGTACTTGTTCAGTAATAAAGCCATATCCAGGAAAGACTGCACAAATAAGATATGAACCCTATATACTAAAGTTAACCAAAAGTGAGCATTTGTTTTCTGCTTTAACTTACTTTAAGGCAAAAACAGAGATAGATGAGTATTTCCTAAAGTATGCATTTCACGAGACGCTTCACATAAAAAAAAAAAGAGTACCTAATTACATCAATTAAAGAAATATTGCATATTGTATCTGTCTTCTTGGTGATTTCAATCTTTTAAAGGTGCTGCTGTAAAAAAGAAGCCTTTTTTAAAGTTTATTATAGTTAATGTCATCCAATATTTCCCAAACAACCAACATACTTAAGTACTATCTATTAACACCACTCAGGTAAACACTGATTCAAATGATTCTCTGCTTCATTTTAATCAGACTATCAAGAACTTTTATCAACACAGTTGTCTGTATATTTTACCACAGAAACAATCTCAAAATGATCTATCAGGCAAGTAAACACACTATCTTAAGGAGTTAAGGATTAGCAAAATAAAGTTACATACTAATTCTTCTTTTATAAAAAGTATCTAAAATCAGATACAATCTTACAGCAACGTAACTGTTGCTGTAAGATATAAAATATAAGGTTCTTGACCTATTAACTAACACTAAGGACTCACTCTCTGACTCACAAAGAAACCAAAAAATAGACACTGAGCTCTCAAATTAAATGGGATCAATACAGTGGGATCAAGAGAGTAAAACTTCAGTTTTAGGGTGTTCTTTCTACAACATTTAAGCCAATAAAATTTAAAACATAATCCATTTTTCAAATACCTGGAGCATTGTATGCACATTAATTTTACTTACCAAGTCATATATCTGGTTTGCCAACTGCACCTTCTCATCTGCATCTTCCAAAGCTTTATAGTAATCCTGAATAAAAACATTTTCATTTCAAGAATAAATTAATGATTCTAAAATATGCATATGTAGGACATATAACTACATTTCCATTATCACACCATTATCGCTGTTAATCATCCTACATTAACAATAAAAACCTTGTTAGAGATAGGGCAGGGATGGGAAAGGATTAGAAATTATGGACAATGGCCAGGAATTAAAGGAAGATGTCCAGAATTCCTAGAAAAGATATAAATAAAAACAAATACCATTCCAAATCTAATTTCTATGCTAGAAAAAGCTATGTGACCTAATGAATAGTATTTAAAACAAAAAGAACATTAATTAAAATTGGTCTAACTTGTAAAGTACATTTACACTCCAGTTTTAAAACTTTTTAATAAAAGTACAGCTATTGAAAGGATTCTGATGTGCATATCCCTATTTTCTAGTTGTTCTATAACTCCCATTTTAAATCCATACAACTCAACCTATACTTTAGATTTCTCCTCTAAAGCAAATTATTAAAAAGAAAAGTAGGGGAAATACTATGAACGTCCACGGGGTAGCAGACATTTTGGGGTTTGTTCAAGTTGTGCTATTCCAAAAACTTAATATATTAAAAGGATGATCAATGACTCTGGGTATATCTGTGATGTCCATACTCACACACACTTGTGCCTCCATGTATCTTCCAAGCCAGCACCACTTCTGTTACAGATTGTGATTTTTTTTTTTCCTTATAGAAATAATCTTCCCTCCATGCAGTAGAATAAATAACACAACTACTCAATTTGTAGTTTCCAAATTTCTTTCTTATTTAATACTTGAACAATTCTAGGTTTAGGGAGGCATTATTACTCAGCAATATTAAAAGACCTTTCCAATGTCATACAGCTAAAGGGCAAAGTGTTGACCAAACACAAGTCTTTTAAGTTGTTCTTCCAACATATCCCTGAATGAATTAGATTATATGTTTAAAGCACCCTTGGGGTATGAGCTGATGTCCATGCTAACCTGAAAGAGAGCTATAAGTACTATAAAAACTCAAAGAATTTTGTGTTTCTAGATCCAATTCATGTGCAAATATAGAGCGTACACTATAAGGCTTTTTTAGGATCCTTCAGACTTTTAAGATTCTGTTCTTCCATGAGTCCACTAACTTAGGTATCTAGCAAGGTATAAAATACTCTTCAAGGTCTCCTAATTTTCACTCCAGTTTGTGGTCAAAATGGAAATAGAGTATTGTATCTCTAAAAACAAGGCAACTTTAATTATATATAACTAGAATAAAACAAAATAGAAAAAAATGTACTTTTTCAATGGTCTGTAGCTGTCTAATAATCACTATTAAAACAATTTTTAAAATTAGCAAAATGCTTTAATGATTAAAAATCTCTATACCAGAACCTCTAAAACGCAATAAATTACTTAAATTCTAAAGACCCATTGATAACTTCCCCTCATTTGTCCCATAGAAAATGATTTAATTTTAACAAATCTTTTTCAAAGGATCCCAATATTGATTGGCAAATCTTCTGAAGTGTCACACATACTTTTTTGATGGATGCCATTTGTTCTTCTCTCCACTCAGGTTTATTTTTCTTTGCATTCATAAAGAATTCACTGACTCTTTGTTCCAGCTGATCCATTGCATCTACAACATAACAAAAACATTTCATATTTAGCTGACCAAATTCATACACCAAATATACATGCTTTGATTTGAAGAAGGAAAAAAGAAAAATCTGACAATACACACTTTTTCACTTGGCCAGTAACTTAAATATGTTATGCTTGATTAGGTAAACATATTAATATAATGCACTAATTACCTTAGGTTTAAAAAGTTACAATTTTCCCTACTGACAATTTATTTCTGTTGTTATTTCAAAATTTTTTCCAATAGTTTAAGTAGGATCAATAACTATACCATAGTTTTTGAATAGTATAGCTGTGGGGTCAAAAGCTGATGGTACTAAATCAGTTGAATGTGCCAAAACACAATTAAAGCACCACTAGATAAATCCTCACACTTCTTTTAAAAAGGAAAATTGATAAAAAGATTTGCTATTTGGCATTAAATATCTTATCATCTCATGTCACAACAGAAAGTATGTACAATCATTTATTCACTTAATACACTATATTATTTATTCAAGGTAAGTTTTTCTCCTATGTGCCAAGAATAATCATCTCATTGGATGTCTGTTATAAAAGGAAAAATTAAAAAAAGGAATTTTGTTGTTATGTAACTTGAAGAAAATCTTTTTACTATATTCTTCTTTTGGAAATTTTCAGTACATAATAGCTCTTTTAAGATTCTCAGAAGTCATACGGTTAATTTTTTAAACATATTTTCCTTTGCTTTAAATAAGAATTTGTTAACTTATTTGACACACAAGTCTCTTCCATTATTCCATAACACCTCTTAACTTTAGAAAAATTCTAGGTATTGTAAAAAATGCAAGTTTAAAAAAAAACCTGTAATTTGTACAATAATCTAAGTCCAAATTACAAGAGAATTTAAAATTTTTAATAATAATGAAAAAATTTAAAATAAGAGTTACTCTTTATTTGATGCCTACCTTTATTAAGTACTTTACATTCTAATATTCTGGATTATTTAAAATCCTCAGATGATTCACTTTTTATAGAAAATGAAAACCCCTCAGAAGTGGTAACGCAGTCAGTCAATGAGTAAATTATTAAAGGCTTAAAATAAACTCAGATCTATCTGACATGGAAGACTGTGTTCAATCCTACAAAGAACACTAATTCGGCATATCGTTAGCATTTCAGCTATATTAAAGCTAAATCTGGTTTTGGGAGCTAGCTGGAGAACCACAGACTTCAGACTTCCACACTACAATCCACTGAACAGAAGTAAGTGGCTTCCATAGGATGCCACCTTTTATTATGTGCCACATGAAACTGACAAGAGGTTGAGAAAAGTATATTCAGGTACAAAGGGTACAGAAGTGTGTGTGTGGTGGTGGGGCCGAGGAGCAAGAGGGAATAAAAGGTCAAATTCTTAGCTGCCCCAAGCAGTCCCTGAGCTATCTACTTACAGTCTTTGCTCTATGAAAGAACAAGGTTAATTTTGGGAAAAAAGTCACAGGACTACCAAGCTATCACTGAAAGAAAAAGAAATGCCCATTAATTGCCGAAATTTTTATTACAGAAGACAATAAACTCTGCGGTAAAATCTTACTACCCTCACTCATTTTGACTGAGAAAATGATCATGCTGTTGACAATTCAAAGTGTATTCTATAATATGTAACTTTTCAAAATTTGACATTCTACATATAACCTGCGCTTCTGTTTTCCACTCTTGGATATTTTGAATAGAATGAGCTTTAACCTAAGTCATAAATGCTAAAATCTAAGCTGGGTAAAGAAAGGCTCAAGCCTGTCTTCTTAGTGTTTATGTTGATGTCCACTAAAACATGTACCTACATTCTCAATGACAGTAGAGAAGTATTTTTTGCACAGTCCCAAATCCGAGAAAGGAACACACGTATCCAAATGTCTCCTTCTCTTGCAAAAGCTACAAGAAAAGTAGCGTGAGAAGAAGAGGCGAGATTCAGCAGACTCACTTTGACAACTCCTTATGCACTAGCGGAGCGAGCCGAAGGACAAACAGCAGCATGCGCCAGCCTTGACGGCAAGCAAGTCCGGCACTGAACGCGAGCAGCGAACACGAGCAAACGCGCCGACTTACTTTGCACCTGCAGATCCATCTCGCGCATCTCGGTGAAGCGGTCCCGCAGGTCCATTGGAAGCTGCTCAATCACTGTCAAAGGGAGAGTCCGTCAGAGGGGCGGGGCCAACGGCGGATTACGCGCTTACGTTGATGCGTGCGTGCGTGCGTAGGGGGGGTCGGGGAGTCGGCAGCCCACAACGAGGCTGCCAGTTACCGTGAGAAAGAAACATCCCCCGCCTCCCCCTCCCTCCCGCCATCTCGCCTGCCCGTCCACTCGCGCTCTCGCCCACCCGCAGGTCCCACAGGCGGCCCCCGCCAGCACCGCGCACTCACTTTCCAGATAGTCCTCTAGGTACAACATCGCGGCCCTTAGAGCTGGGGGAACGAGGGGGTCCAGGGGTTTATTTGTGTCACTCGCTGTCGCCGGAGTTTTGTCCCTTCCAATATGGCGCCTCCGCTAGCAGCACCCGCTCGACTCCGGCAAAAAAAAAAAAAACAAAAAAAAAAAACCACTTTGGCGCCTGACGGCGCTTGCCTCACTGCCGCCCGCAGCTGTCATTGGTTGGCCGAAGCAATGACGTAAGCCAGCCGGTGTCTGCCCCCGCGCCTTTGTGGGAACTGTAGTTTTATTCCTCCTGAACAAGGATTGGCGCGCTGGCAGTTCTCCACGTAGAGACTACAAAAACCAGGCGCCATTGCAAACGGTGCGCAACAGAATCTGAAATGCGGTGCCTGTGTTTATTTGTTGATTTTTGCGCGGAGAATGACGGGAGTTGTATGCTTGCAGAACACAACTAGGGACAACTTTTCACCTGTTCTTTCCTGTGACTCCATGCCCGGGCGTTTGTGAGTCATGGATTTCAAGAAGTGCTAGGCAAATAACAAAGGTTCTAAACGCTAGAACAATCAGCAAAGTTCGGGCAATTCGGATGTTTAAAACAGAACTCTTTGCTGGAATTGATTCTCAGCATCTACTTTTAAGATATAAATGAGACATCTGGTTAGCGCACATGTCATTTTAAAATAGTTTATACTGAAGGTATGGAGTGGACATGCATCTCCTAGATTAAAAGATGCATGGTCTTCAATAGCCATTTATTTACATATTCTAGTTTGCGGTCCGTCTCGTCGTCGTGCTAATGTAATACATACAACCTGCACCTGCCAAAAAGAAAGAAAGAAAAAATAGTAAGGAACCATGAATAACGGATGGAACCTTTGTATGTAATGGAATGTACTAGCAATAACTTCAGATTATGATGAGTAAATATCCTGTATTAGAGCTTTGTGGTCATGAGTGTTGTCTTTTTCTACTTTTTGACCCCTAGCAAATGTTGACAGGTGATATAGTTAGTACTTCCCTGCTCAGTTTCTTTTTGTAAATTTTTCTTAAAAACTCTTGCAGTCAGTAAGTTTTAGGTATTGTTATTTTCTACACCTCTTTTCTTAATTCTTTTCGTTTTCCAGGGGAAATTGTGTTTAGTTCATAATTTAATGTTCAGTTGCTGTTTTCAGATTGGAGTTGAAACTGTGTCTCTGTGTGTTTCTTGCTTTCTTCCACTCTTAAATATTCTTGTATTCAAGACTTTTTTGCTGCTTTTAATCAGGATACTTTCCTGTCGTATCATTGAATCTCGATCATAGTAAGAATGACCTAGTTTATTTTCTGTATTTGCATCTACAATCTAGTACCATTCTCTCTCCCTCCTTCCCTCCTCTTTCTCATCATTCCTTCCTTCTGCCTGTTTTAAGATCTCTTTGATACGTTTGCAGTTTTGCAGTGATCTAAGTCTGGGTCCCATGCTTCCTTCATTCCTCTCTTTCTTTCCTTAAAGTTTCTTTAACCGTGCTTAGCATTTGAGGAGATCCTGAATCTTAGGGTTGGTGTCCTGCAACAATCCCAGAAAATTCTCAGCTATTATTTCTTCAATGTTGCTTATTTCCAATTTTTTCCATTATCCCTTAGGACATCTAAAAGACCTCCGCAAGACTTTCTCACTTTATCCTACATTTGTCTTAATCTTTCTTTTATATGTTTTATTTCAAAATTTTCAGTAATTTTTAGTTTTAGAAGATCTATTTGGTTCTCTTTTCAAGCTATTTTCTAATTTCTTACACAAATCAAACATATTTAGTCTATATTCTGTTGCAGTTAAATCCAATGAGTCTTGTGATGTCTATTTCTTCAAAAACAGGCACTTTTTGCTTATAGTGCCTGTTTCCCTGTGGATTGTGATTTTGAACTCTGAACTCATGTTTCTGGAGTCGTAAGCATAAAAATTCTTTGAGGCTGGAATTAAAATTGAATTTTCATGGAGAGTATTAGAATTTGCTTCTGAAAGTTGTTTGCAGACACCATGTACCTTAGGACCAGATTAAATTCTTCACTTGATGTTTATTTTATTGCACAGATAGATTGAATTTAGGCCTCTACCCCAAAGGCCTTGTTATAGATTTTCAGAGGAGACTTCCCCCTCCTCCCTTTACTGGGCTCCAAGGCCAAGACAGGCATGTTTCCTTACTGGCCTCTTTTGTGGATGAGATTTATTTCACATTGACCTTTACATGGGAAATACAGTCCTTTGGAGCACCAGATATTTGTCTCCCATTAGACTCTGCTGTTTGAAATGATACTTGGCTTTATCTTGTGACCCTGGCTTGCTGCACAACTATCAAAGCAGGAGCTGTAGGTGTCCAGAATTTGACAGATAATCTCTGAACAAAAGCCCACTTTGGCTCTCGCTTATTTCTGAAGATATTCTCATTTTCCTTTCTTTTTCCCCCCATATATATCCTCTCTGAGAATTCCTTCATTTCCTACCAGTTCATCAGTGTATTTGATTTTTTTTTAAATCTAGAATGTTTAGTTATTTTTGCCAGGTGGCTCATTCACAGTAGCTAAAATGGCATGCTGTTAGAAATAGAAGTCCATCATTTCAGGGCAGATTCCATATTAAGAAAAATGAGATAGTAAATGGTTCCTAACTCAGTCAGTATGCATATATACTCCACAGAAACCAAAAATAAAACTTACACACTCTGTATTTTAGTTGATGAACGTAACTCTTGTTGGAACATCTATCAGCTGCAGAAAATTGTGTTTGCATAAGCATGTGATAACTTCTTGCATCATTAGGTCATACAGTAGATACCACTTGGAGTGGCTGCCTACTTACAGCCAATACCGCATTTCTAGACAGTGCCCTTCATATGGAGGGGTACCTTATCTGTATCACATTCCTGTGCTCCCTCATCATAGCTCATTAATTTATAAGGGATGGACCAAAGCTGGACCTATCAGGTGCACTCAATTGGGATTTGAGATTGGGAATGAAGAGAAACAAATATTGCAACCTTGTGGCAGAATTACATTAATTGCAGCCCAGTAAATACATGTTGCACAATCTCCTGCTGCTCAGAGTCCCCAGGAAATCTCTAGTTTTTTCTTGCCTTTTCTCCCCCTTCTCTGTCAGTCTCTCTAACACTAGTTGTATAACCCTGAGAAAGTTACCTTAACACTTGCCTGTTTCCTGATCTGTGAATGGGAAATAGAAACAGTAGCTAAACCAGGAGTGTTGGATAGAAAGGATATCTGTGCAAAGCACTTTGATTAATGCCAGGTAAATGTTATGATTCAATGAATGTCAGCTGCTATTACCATCATTATTAAAACCGTATGCCCCCGCCTAAGTTATCCATGTTGCAGATAACCTTTTTGTTACTCTTAGTTCTTCCTTGTGCCCCTGATTCTTTTGAGGCTGGACACCACCAGAACTGTAGGATTATCTCGCCTCCAGGTGTGGTACTGCCACTGCCGTACTGAACTCAGAGGAGATATGATGCAGGGAAAGCTATGCAAAAGTATTGCAGGAAAAGCTACTGGCTAAGTAGAAGGAATTAAAATTTAGGAAAAGAATTCATAAGTGGTTGCAAAATATGACTTTATCAGAGTCCAAGACAAATGGGAATCTAAATCCTTTATATAGCATGTGCTCAGAGGAACCTTGGCTTGAAGTCTTAAGGTTCTGCCACTTCATTATCTTTTAAAGAAAACTACCATCTTGAAACCTAGTAAAACTATGAAATAAATTTTTTTTATATTTTGCACCAGGCAATATATCCTCCCTGACAGACCTTTGTAATATGGGAAGAAAGCAGAATAAAACTCTGTCTTTACATGAAACTAATTTTACATCTTTAAAATCCATTGAGTCACTCACTGGCTCAGTTATAAGCAGCACTGATAGGATGATAGTCTTCCCTTTACACATCTATGAATGTTTTCAGCCTTTCTCCTCCCAATACCCACTAAAGAGACCTCTCTAGAAAGTTCTACTTTCCTGGTTCCTGGGTGTTACTGACGGAGAATTTGGAGAAAAGGAAGAGAGAGGGGAAGAAAAGTAACTAGTGGAAAGACAGTTCAGGAGATTTTGCAACGGGGATTTCTCTGTGTGCATTCAGTGGGTGGGAGAGGGAACTTACTGAGATAGATGCTGGGCTACTGTATACAAAGCCGTCACAAAACCATTCCCTCAAAACAAACAGAAATTTTGAATAAAACATAAGAAAAATACTTGAAACTAAGAGAATGAAATCCCCAGGTGCTAGAAATAAAGAGTAAACTCAAGGTTGGTATAGTGAACAAGAACTGAAGTTCAAAGAACTCAGGGCTTTATGAGCCTTAGCTATTGAGTCTTGGGTTCTGATGTGGCAGAGTGAAAGTATTGCAAGCCTCAGATCCTATGCCTGTAGGGAGCTAAAGCTAACCATCTTGCAATATAATTATGTCAGTAATCACAAGGAGCTGCTCCTTCTATGAAACTACCTGGGGAAACAACAACGAAGCTTGTCATTGGGCTACCTGAGATTGTGGGTAAAAAGGCAGCCCAGAGGAATTTAGACTCCAGACCTGCACAATGCATGGTCACAGAGTCCAAATTCAGACTCTTCGCAAGGTGCAGAGACCCTTTGATGAGGTAGTAAAAACTGATCTGACCTGGTGAAACAAGAGGGAACCCACATAGAGGTAAATACGATAATACCCATTAGGGATGTTCCTCAGCCTAGTACACAAAGAGGAGCAACTTCTGTTGACAATGAGCTCACATTCAGACATTACAAATCACTGAAAGAAATGGCAACGAGAGATTGTTAACAGACAGAATTAAAAAAGGAAATCTAAAAATGTGAGTACTAGAAGTCATGTTTGATGAAATTAAACCAGAAAGTAGAACAAACAAGAAAAATATAAATAGAAAAGATGTAAAAATTGGAAAATCAATCTAGAAGTTCCAGTACTTGAGCCATTATCCAAGGTCCGTAGGATTGTTTTTCATCTGTGAAATTAAGGTAAGAAAGGATACTCGTGGTGAGGCTCAAAGGAAACCTTGTTTAAGAGCGCCTAGCACAGTGCCCAGGACATAAATGTAATCACGAAAAAGTAGTATTTGCAGAACCGACAATACAGAGGTAAATGATCCAGTAAGTGCCATACCAAGGGCACTGCAATGGAAGCAGTTGCCCCGGAGTAGGCAAATAAGGGGATGTGTTGTCTTTAGAGGATTTAAAAACAAGAATAAAACTGACTTTTACAGTCTGCTTTTTATTACCACCATGTGCCAGCAATTCTAAACAATGTCAGTGATAAAATATTTCTCCAGGAAAAAATATTTTCTTGGTCTAATATCTAAACGATCACTTCAGTTTTGGTTGAACTTTAATAACTGTGGCGCTACATAGTCCTGTTAATCAGTGGATGGGAAATGAAATTGAAAGCGTAGGAATTGCAAAGACAAAGACACAGAACTTGAGTTGTTTCAATCATATCGTTCTCCGTGATCACTTGGAGTTTTTAATTTGTATTTTAAATTTAATATAGTGAAACTGAGCTGCCAGATTTCATATTTTTGTTTACTAAATGTGAATTTTAGCTTATACATGAAACATATTACTGAATTTGAATAATATCTTAAAAACTGGAATGTACTCTTTTGAAAATATTCTTGTTTAATTGTTATTTAATTGCTACTTTGTAATGTAGTTATCCATTAGTGCAATAGACCAATATTTTCCCTTCCAAAAAATTCTTAAATATAATTGAAAAGATCAATCCATTATTTTTTCTTCACTGTTCATTATTTATTATAAGCATGATTATATCATGAAGTTTAAAAAAAGAAAATTTACCCTGAATTTTTTCTGCCATTATCATTATTCATTTAATTTCAAGATCATTTCTGAAAATAATTTTCTTGCATAGAGGACGTATATATTAAAATTAACTGCTCCAGGTGTCAGATATTCTAGGTATGTTTATTTATATGCTTCTCACAGGAGGCAGGTGTAAGTTTATTTATACACAATGGCATAATTGTCTGTAACTGTTTCTCTGGGTTTGATTTTGAAAGACTTAGGCTCTTTAATGTTTGTTTTCGTGAGACTGGTAAGGTAAAGATAAATTATCAAGCATTTTCTCTTTGTGATACAATATGAAAACCTTTCAGTGACTGTGAGGATTTTACTTTTCTCTCCAAAAATTTTACTTTTCCTTTTCATCTCTCCGTTATCACATAGATACTCTGTACAATTGACAAGAAGTGGTTTTTGACAAATTCAAGCTTTTTTTCTTATTTTTATTTTTACCTTGTCTTTAATGAATCCAAATCATTAGAGGTTTAGGAAGGCTTATTTTGTTAGTAGGGGCAAAAGTATTCTAAAGTTTGTTAGGGTATTCTTATCATTGAGAACGTATGACAATATAGTGCATTTTTATACCCTGTCCATACATATCTTATGGGACTTACTGCATTGTAGTATAGTGCCTGCCTCCCCCATTAATTTGGAATTCCTCAAGGGCAGGGACCATGTTTTATTCATCCGTTGATCCACAGATCTTCCAGGTAATATGAGTTCAATAAAGATGTGATGAATTATTGAATGAATGAATGCATGAGCATTAAGCACAAGTTCATAAGATTCCCAGTTCAGAATAGACAGGGCAACATGAAGTTGTCATGATTGTGAACTTTTTAAGCTCTGTCAAGAAAGTAAGATTCCAGTGGTCATCCAAGTAAATGGACTGGAATGCTGAGAAGAATTTTCTAAATAGAAGGCTTTGAAGAATTCTCAAATACAGGAGTAAGTCAACCTCTTTCATAGTGATTTTTAATTAGCCTTGCCTAAAAGGGTGGGCGGAGGGAAAATGAAAGTGATATGGTAATTCATGATGCTCTGTATTTTTTAAAAAAATCCTTGGAAGTTCTAAATATTAATCTAGAATAATAAGTATGACTTTTAGGGAACACAAGAAAGAATATTACTATAGTTTATTTCAGCAAATATTTATTGAACAGCTAATACCACTCATTCAAAACATGACCAAGACCCAGTCTCTATTCTTGCAGAGTGTACAGCTTGTTAAGAGCAGCAGATGGTTCTGGAAATAATTTAAATGTGATGTGGTAAATGCTATAACATGGTCAAATTTTGAGAAAGGGACTAAATGATTCATCAAGATAAATTTACATAAATTCTCTTGAGATTTGATGGTTTCTTTGATGAATAATGAACATAATGGTTCAACAAAATGATAAATTGATAGAGACTAATATTAAAATGCAATAAAATATCCACAGATTCAAATACTTTGTACTCGTTAAATATCATGTTTTAGATTACTACCTAAGTGTATATTAAAATACACTATATTAATATATAAGGCCTCTAATCAGATAATTTACACTAGCACAACCCTAACCAGTTGTTAAAATTTTGAGATACTTCTACTGGTTTGTAAATAACAGCTACTCTGAGCCATCATAGAGTCCCATCCTACCCTGGCCACTCTGGCTTTTCCTATTAGACTCTCTAGGCTTCCTCATTATGTAGCTTCTATAGAGTTAACACATGGCACACCAGGACCTTGCTTCAGTGAGGCTGGCCTCTGCTATATGGTTTGTTAATTATTTTGGATATCACTACTGGACACATTATGAAGGAAAAAATGGGTTATAAAACACAGAGTGGAATATGATAGCACTTTTGAAAAAACTGTGTACATGGATAGATATATACAGATATATTTATATTTAGACTTGAACCTACATTTAAAAGGCTAGCGATAGTTATTGCTGAATGATGGTGGAATTATAGGTGATTGTATTTTCTATATCTATTTCTATATTCTTCAAACTTTAAAATGACTTCATAATCAGAAATATGTTTTATACGCACACAAAGTGAAAGCAGTAAGATTGGCAACTTATATGGTGTTTTGTGTCTATGCCCCCAAATTCTTCCAGCTTCTAAAGAACTGGGAAAATATCTCACAACTAGACTTACAATAATCAATTTTATTCTCAAAAGCCTTTCATGCTGGGTTAATATTGCTTTAAAGGTCCATATGGTGTCCAAGTGTCAAAATAAGAAGCCAGGTCATTAAGTAAATGAAGCATTCACTTACCGGCCTTGGGTCAAACACATAAAGGTCAGGATCTGGGGGAAGCAGATACACAAATAGGAAATAAGGCTACAAAACATATGGAGGAAAGAATTACTTGCCAAGTCAAATCCTGGAACACAGGACAACATTCAAAATGCTAAGTTAAGGTCATCTGAGGGAGCAGAAAAGCACAATTTAGGTTTTGGAAATAGGAAATAGTAGAACGGAGTCTGTTCTGGAACCAGGTTGAGTCCTGCTTCTTGCACATGCTCATGCTGTGACGATTGTGTGATGGTGTCAGGAGGGGAAGATACTAAGAGGAGTAGGGCTATCAGGGTCCTGATAACACTTGAGTTGTTTTGTCATCTAACTCAGCGTGTGAGTGTGTTTTTAGGACTAAACTGATGGAGTAAACAAGTACTTCTCTATGTCATCCAGATACAGATTATAAGTGGACCCGTGGGAACAGATAACAGTTTTTAATGCCTAGAGCCTTGATTCATGAGACCACTTTACAGATAGACTCGCTAACCTGTAGACCAGTGGTTCTCAACCAGGAGTGATTTTGCCCTCCAGTGGACATTGGCAATGTCTGGAGACATTTTAGCTGTCACAACTTGGGGAAGGACTCCTGGCTTCTACTAAATAGAGGCTAAGGCCAAAGATGCTGATAAATGTCCTATAGTACAGCCACCTGCAACAAATAGTTATCCAGCCCAGAATGTCAATAATGCCAAAATTATCTCTGCTGCAGACAGATGTTATAGTTGAAGACTATCCAACACTCTGGGGCAGTGTTCCATAGCTATCAGCAACATTGCCATCTCCTTAACCGGAATGTTGATTTGAGAAAATCGTACAGTAGAGGGCAGTGATAAACAAATTTTTGTGTTGTATTATCATTTGTCCTCCACAGTTTTTTCCTTTTTCTACTTCTCTAATTCCTAAAACCAAAATAACAATACACATAAAGCAATAATACTAGAGAAACTGATTTTGTATGTTTTAAGAAAGAGGCTCCACATTTTATGTAAGGGCATATTAAAGACTTTAAAATAGAAGTTCCACATATACATGAATCATTTTTTTTTCCTTCTTCATGGATACCCTGAGCACTGACATCTGCAACTTTTTATTTACTCTTTTAAAAAAATTATCAATGGTATATAAATATTGAGAAAATGAAATGTGGCATAATACTAATGTATGACTGATCATGCTTTTGTTGGCAGCCTGTTTTTGAGCTGCTGAACCTAACACTCTTTCCTATATGCATATGTTCTTTTGTAGTTGATTTAATGAAATTCAGAGACATTTATTCTCCTTATGTTAGTACTCTATATGCTCATGGAACCTCTAAAATATAGCCTTAGTCTTTTTTCCAAATGAAATAGTTATCAAAAAAAAAAAAAAAAGCAAAAAGTCAAGGATAGTTTGAGATAGGCCATTTTTCAAATTCAATGCTATAATCCTTTATGATAAAAAAATATTATTATTATATTTATAGTAACAAAAATCATGGTAAAATCAAAAACCAGGAGTCTATTATGATTATCTTCTAAATGGTCATCTAATTGTTCTCCAATAGATAGATGATAGATAGAGATAAATAGATAGATCTTTTTCAGAGAAATACAGGCATGTGGTAACAAAATAATAGTATAAAAGAGCTTATAATGAAATTCAAAGACTCCTGCCCTAATTATCTTCACCTCCCTTGCATGTTCTGGAAGTGATTACTATTTCTGTTTTCAATTCTTTTGGCAGGTTGCCTTCAGAAATCAAAATTATATGTTTATAAAGTTTCTCAATGTTTAATTTTGAGTAGGATATATTGCTTCTTCAATTGAAAAGATGAGAATATAGAACACTTCCTTCTTACTTTCAGGGTTGTTTCATTGGTTAAGTTTTTAATGTTAGTTACACACTTAAGTGTATAAAATAGTACTAACTCTAACATTAAACTTAACTCCATCATTTGGAGACAACATCTCTTGACTCTTCCTTAGAAGACGAAGTTTAAAATTAGAGTGCCCAGTTTTTTTCCTATGTTACCTCCTCCCCTTCAATTTCTCACCTTCTGCAGCTATATTTTGACATTCTCATATTGGTCAATATGTTCCACTGTGCAACCACATCTCAATCTTTCTTGCGTTTTCTACAGGATAACTCCAGAAGGTTAAAAATAAGCAATATTTACATCATTCTGACTTTATAATTTTTTTAATGCTTAGGCAAAGAACATTTTCTTCTTCTGGGGGCTTAATGTTGCAACTGTGGGGGCAATTAAATGAGAATTTTTTCAACACCATTTTATAAGATTCCATCAAGTGCTCAATTCTCTATCAGTTATTTTGTTTTATATTTGGACCATTAATTATTGTCCTTTTTCCTCTCTTTTTGTAGTTTTTAGTTTCTTTTCCATTTTTCTTATATTATTCCCTCTCAGTCATGCCATCTACTCTATCAACATCCCCTCTGCCCCCCATTTCCATAGCTCTTTACATTCTTCATATTCTATCTAGTCAGTACTGATTGCTATCCAAGCTTGTTACTGCCTCAACTAAGTTGTCATTCTGAAGCATTCCTTTATTCTTGTAGATATATGAAATATAATAAATTTTAAAATATTGACTTATGTCATCCTGCTAAATTCACTTTGTTTTAGTAGCATGGTTTTTGTTTGGCTGGTTTTTTGTTTTGTAAATTCCTTAGGATTTCTACAAATATAATCATATAATCTGTGAATAAGACAAGGTTATATGCTGAATTGTGTCTCCACCAAAATTCATATGTTGAAGTCCTAACCCCCAGTACCTCTTAACCCCTAGTACCTCAGAATGTGACTGCATTTACAGACAGGGTCATTATAGTGGTGATTAAGTTAAAATGAGGTCACTAGGATGGACCCTAATCCAATATGACTGCTGTCTTTATAAGAAGAGGAAATTTGGATACAGACATGTACAAAGGGAAAATAATATAAAGATATGGAAAGAAGATGGGCTTTGGAGGGAAGGAACCCTGTTACACCTTGATTTCAGACTTCTGGCCTCCAGACCTCTGAAAAACAAATCTGTTGAGTAAGCCACCCTTGGTGGCTATGGTGCTTTGTTATAGCAATCCTAGCAAACTAATACAGACCATTTTACTTCTTCTTTTCTGTTTTGTGCCCAGTTATACTCTGTAGAACCTCTAGAATAAAGTTACAAAATGGT
>CAUYRT010044313.1:0-12912 GCA_963574885.1 Lepilemur ruficaudatus | reverse complement strand
CATGGTGGCGCATGCCTGTAGTCCCAGCTACTTGGGAGGCTGAGGCAGAAGGATTGCTTGAGCCTAGGAGTTTGAGGTTGCTGTGAGCTAAGCTGATGCCACGGCACTCACTCTAGCCCGGGCAACAGAGTAAGACTCTGTTTTAAAAAAAAAAAAAAAAAAAAGAAAAGAAAAGAAAAAGAAAAATGTAGACATAATTTCAGCCAAATGAAGGGAAATAAACATAAAAACAGGCAATTCACTTAATAAAGAAAATAAAGCATACAAGAAAAAACTATAATCATAATATACTTCTTGGCTCATTAGCAAATAATCTTTACATGGACAGTAGTATCTTATCTTATAAATATACTTATCTGCAGGGGTTACATCCTAAGACCCCAGTGGACACCTGAACCTGCAAATAGTGATGAACCCTATGTACGCTGAACTATGCCTTTTCCTATATATACAGTCCAATGATAAAGTTTAATTTATGAATTAAGTACAGTATAAGATGAGCAATAACTAATAAAATCAAATAATTATAACAATATACTATAATAAATGTTATGCAAATGAGCATGCATGCACACACACACTCTCTTTCTCTCTCAATATCTTAATATTTTCCAACATTGGTTGACCATAAGTAACTGAAACCACAGAAAGAAAAACCACAATGGAGGACTAGTGACTTTTTCTTTAACAAAATTGTGATGTAACTATGCTCAAAGTGGGGGGCAGGGATTAAAAATTCAGGTGAAATGGAAGTTATACATAAACTAAATTCTCATCTACCATAAAAAGTTAATAAATAACTTGTAAAGTTGACGCCAGATTAATAAACAATTTCTAAAATCTATAAATCAAGAAAATCAGCCTTAAAGTATTATTTAGAAAGAAGAAAGAAAATGTCACAGAAAATAGTCAAAATATTTGAAAGCTGCTAGAGAATGGAACTAGAATGCAATGGGAGAGAGCAGGAGACTGCTGGCTTTCATCATAAGGCTTAAAGATATCACTGGCTTTTTAAAAATTTAAACTATGAGCATGTGTTAATTTGATAAATAAAAATAAGTTTAGAAACAACTATATTAAGTACAAATATATTTTATGCACTGCCTTAGCGGAGGAAAATACAAAGATGAATCGAGACCATCCCTAACTTCAAATTCTTACAACCTAATAGAACCCAGGACATGGCCCCCAGGAAGGATTTTTTTTAAAATTGCTTTTATAATAAACTTGTCTTGTTAGAGTTTATCTCTTCCTACTGCAATGGAAGGGAGTTCTGATTAACTGAAGTTTTTGATTAACTAGGTTTTAATTACTCAGAAGAAATTCTTCCTTCACTTTTGCCTCTCTTCACTTTTCCCTGTAACTTCCCCTGTACATCAGACCCATCTTTCACAGCAGGCACAGAAGGGAGAACTGAGCCTGCACTTTTACTCAAAATGCGGACTCCTAGGAAAGCAGTAGGATCCAATTCCAGGTGAGCTTGGAGGAACAGCAGCAGGGGTGGCTCTGCAGCTCGCCTGCTGCTGCTTAGCAAACTGGCCTCCCTGGCCAGGAGGCAGCAGACTGTATCTCAGGGTCCAAGCCACTGATCACATTTGAAGTGTTATGCTTGAGACCCAGAGAAAGAGAGGAATGTACTCATTGGAAGATATGTTTTCACCATAAAACTTCTGAGAAAGTATAAACTGTAAACTAGTTAACATTTTTCCTTTAGGCTGCTGGTCACGTATAAAAGTGAGCTGGTGATAGCTCTTGTAAATACTATTTCCATGGCACAGCAGTTGCAGAAGCACAAACAATTGTATAAATACCAACAGCTAGCCAGGTAAAGGAGATAACCTTTGCCTTTAATTTTGCTCTGGGCAACATACAGTCTGGAATTGAAAACTGTCTGCTAGAAGACAGAAAAGTTGGATTTTGAAGCTTGCAAATCCCCAGAAAATTTATTTCTCCAGGAATTCAGTGGTTTAGCAGTCTGGCTTTCGGCAACTGCTGCAAAGAAGAAAACACTAATATTTATATTGCTTTCTAATTACAGAGATTTTTGGAGTTCACCAAGTGTCATGCAAATAAAGACTCCAGCTCAATGGTTCTCACATTAAAATAGGGAACATAAAAAAATATTAATGGCAGGCCCCACCCATACCAATGAAACTAGAATCACTTGGGGTGAGGCTTTGGCACTGATATTTGTTAATAAGCATCCCAGGTAATTCTAATGTGGTTAGCACCGTCTGAGGCAATGTGAAGAATGGGAAGCATTGTATGATGGAAAAGGCTGGGAACTAGGAACATGTCAGCACTCCACTTACTGGCTGCATGACCTTGGGCCAGAAACTTGGTCTCTTGAAGTTTTGATTTCCTCATTTGCAAAATAAGGATGAAAATCTTCTTATTTTTTATAGAGAATTTTAAGGCTCAGGAGTGGCCCTCTGAAAACATTTTGTGAAGTATGGTGCTTTGATTAAATATCAGCTGTGAGGTTATTGTAACTCTAGTTCTAAAACACAGACGTGTCAAGCAAGGGAGCAAAGCAAAGCTCACAGTCAGCCTGACAGCTGGAGTCTCTGAATGGGCAACATTTCCAGAAGAAAAACTCTCAAGGCATAATATTATGGTCATCAAAACCTAAATGCCTGCCTCTGTATAGGACCAGCTGTAAGAACATGGTACTCCAAGAGTGGAACTTTAAGAAGCAGCAAGAAGTAAGATGGGATATTTACAGAGAAGGAATCCACAAGACCTCCACGGTCCCCCGAAAATCCCAGCTCAGGAAACTAGTATATTTTATTTCAGTTTAGGCTGGCCCTGTTCTTTGACTACCATACTCATGCTGTGATGTAGGTAAACTGCCTGACACAGAGTAAACACTTAAATGTTCATTTGAATACTGTCTAATACCTCAATATGAAGAAATAGTCTCATTATATGGTGCTATCTATATACACAGGCACGGTTTGAACCCTACAGATGAAGTAAAGGAAAGAAGGGTGCATTAGCCATGAAAGATATGAGATCAAAAGTCTGGCCACAGAGGCTGAACCACTGAGTTACTATTAACCACTACCCCAGACTGCCCAGGATATAGGACTGTATCTGCACGAAGCTCTCTTTACTGAGTGGACGCAAGCCCTCAGCCTCTAAACGTAATCTGCTGGGTTCCTGGCAATCGCTGCACTCCAACTGGCGTTCAAGAGGGAACTCTGGGGGACATTTTCTGGAGGAGATGATGTCTGAGCTGAATCTTGAACGTAGACAGGATGGAACAGGCAGAACAAGGAGGACATTTTAATGAAGCAAACACCATGACTAAAGGGAAAACTGAAGGCAGAAATAAAACAATGTTAATTGTAATTTATTTTCAGATAAGAAGAACAAGATTATGTAGGAGTGGGAGTAGTCCTAGGAGAGGACAGTATAATAGTGCATTTTTCTCTACCAATTTCTGAGTGGGGATGACTTCCAATGAAGTTGGTTGGAGAGATTCATGATTTTTAGAGGAGAATGAACAGACAGCCTCTACTGTAATGGCATAAACTTAGTATCTATTCATTCAATTCTATTCATTCAACTTCTATTCATTCCGTAAGTTTTTGGGGGTTTGGGGGGCTTGTTTTGGTTTATTTAGGATCTTCTGTTGAGTGAGGCATTGTGCAAAGTATAGAGAACTCATTGCCGGAAAATTCATGATTCCTATCCTCAAGCAGTTTACAGTAATCTTGCCATTGAGAAAGCAAAGCACAGTGGACTGGACAAGCTGTGTGACCTTGAACAAGTGACTCACCTTCTTGGAGCCACAGATTTCAAAATTTTTCAGTGGGGTAATATTTATAACCACCTCAAAGAGCGGTTAGTAAGCTAATTCTTATAAAGCACTCAGCACAGTGCCAGGCACAAAACAAGCACTTTATAAATATTAGTGATTATTACTGTATTCCTAACCACATCTCTGTGGGCTTGGTCAGGGCAAGAAAAAGGAAGGGATAGGTTATTCCCTAGGGCTGAGACCCTGTTAGCACTCAATCAGCAGGCAGTGGAACATGCCTCTGGCTGGAGTCCACAGCTCTGACTTTGCCACTTCAGCCTCTAAGCTTCTCCCTGAGAGCTGTACTCTCAGAATCAATGAAATGCAACTGGTCATGCTCACAGTTTAAGCCTACAGGTCCTCTGCCACATGTCTGACACATGTGTTCCCACTGTAAACAACCATGCA
The DNA here is from genome assembly GCA_963574885.1 of Lepilemur ruficaudatus. Lineage (NCBI taxonomy): Eukaryota > Metazoa > Chordata > Mammalia > Primates > Lepilemuridae > Lepilemur > Lepilemur ruficaudatus. The sequence continues at coordinate 8,699 of CAUYRT010044313.1, read as the reverse complement.
TGAAAAAGAAAAGAAGATGACAGCTGTGGCCTTTCCAGTGCAAGGGATGGGGTAACCTACAGTACAGACATTGTCATTTATAAGAAGTAAAAGGAATTCTTGGATTGCTCATGCCGGAGTGTTTCCACTTGGACACAGCAGCTGCGGGCCAGATGGTCATTGTGGGCAGATCGGGGCTGGGAACCTAAGCACGGCTTGTGATGATGAGAAGGAGAAAATGCAAAACAAAACTTGCTTTCCTTTGGAAAATATTGCCTCAGCTTGCTGAGGGAATTTACCTCATCAGTAACCGCAGTCAAAGTGATGGTGATTAGCAAGAGAAAATGAAGATGAGCCTCCCCCTCCTTATCCTCAAACAAAGAAAACCTGTGGAGTCCCTGTGGTGCTCCTCTCCCTGGCACTGAGCCAGGTGATGGGTTGGATTCGGTCTCAGATGATTCAAAGGGTGATCTTAGGGTTCAGTGTCTTTGGTGTATGGAGATTTGGCTTCCTTAATGGAAAAGTTCTTTTAAGAGATTTAGACTTATTCAAGGCTGACATTTTTGGCCTCACCTTGATGATCAGGTTTATTTGAGAACTCCTTAAGGCCAAGAACCACATCTTAGTAACTTTTGTGGGACTGACACTTACTATGTGTTCAGTAGATGACGTATGTGTGTGTATGTGTGTGTGTGTGTGTGTGCGTGTTGATGAGAGGAAGAAAAACAAAGAAACAAATGAAGGAGAAGGGAAAGTGAGGAAGAAGGCAAGAAGAATATTGGGAAGAGGAAGAAGAAGGGAGCAAAGGGTTGAAGAAGGTAGAATGGGCCATGGAAGACAGAGGCAGGTAGGGGCACAGACTTCTCCATAGATGTCAACATGGGTAAGTTTCAGTCTTCTCAGCCGATGATTAAAGAGAAGACAGTACAACTGTACCTCTCAGAAGATATCAGTGCACGTGACCATTATATAGACACAAGTCCCAGAAATTGGGGAGAACAGGGCTGTAGAACAATAAATAAGAAAATCTTGAAGGTGCCTGATCTTTATACCTGAATTGACTGAGATCACCTAGAAGTGACTAGATCAAGTGACCTGTGGCAGACAGATGACAGAGTCAAGATAGAAAGACAATTATGGGAAAAATAAAGCCAGTTTTTGCATACTCGAAGTTTGTACATCAGCTAGATTCTCCATAAAATGTTTTCAATTTAAATCAGTTGGACAAGTATTTGTTGAAAGCTTGACATTATATCTGAAGAGCCATATTCTTTCCATCTGCAAAATTTTCTTGCTTTGAGTTGGGAGTTAAATTGACCAGGGGCCCTCATGGTAGTGATTAAGACCTTTGCTTTTCTAAGACAGGGTCTACAAAAGACAATTTCTCAAATGCCTTACAGCTATGGGGATAACAATTTCAGGGTTTCTATATCATAATGATACCACGTATAGACATAGCACTTTTCCACTACAAAATGTGAAATTGGCATTATTTTCCTCTTACTAAAGAAAGGAGAAAATGGAGAGCAGAGAGTTTAATGAATAAGTGACTTGCTGAAGACAGTTTACTCTGGGACCTAAACCCTTGGGTTTTTTTTTTTGAGACGGAGTCTCATTCTGTCACCCAGGCTGGAGTACAGTGGCATGATCATAGTCCACTGCAGCCTTGAACTCCTAGCAACCTCCTCACCTCAGCTTTCCAAGTAGTTAGGACTATAAGCATATGTCACCATGCCTGGCTAATTTTTTTGTAAAGATGGGGTCTCACTATGTTGCCCAGACTGGTCTTGACCTCCTGGCCTCAACTGATGCTTCTGCCTCAGCCTTTCAAAGTGCTGGATTATAGGTGTGAACCACCATGCCTGGCCCAAACCTTTGTTTTTTTTTAACGTCAAGGGTACTGCCTTTCTGCTCCATCACATCTTTTACTCATGGATGGTTTATGGGCTTATTTTACAGGTTCACAAATTAGATTTTAACAGTTCATTCAGAGATGACTGGGTTCTGGAAGACGGATTTGCTAACCCCACTTACAAAAGACTAACTTTAGCTGGATAGTAGAGAAGAAATCCCTGGTTCCAGAATGAAGGACAATTATCTGCTCAGGAAAAGCTAGAGTTGTCTAGGAAACACTCATTCCTTGAACTGTGTTTAGGTTTCAGGACAAAAAAATTAATGGAGGTAGAGTGGCAACCTATGTGAATGTGGCCAATATGGTTGGAAAAATGTCAGTTTTAAGTTAAATGGGACCCTTTAACCACAAGATTATTCAGATCTTTTAATATGCTAATGCTTCTTTTAGAGGAGTAACCATTTGCAACATTATTCAAATGTACTTAGCCATAAAACACCATTCATTTCAAGGAGCATCTACAAGTTCTCATATTTAAGAAAGGGAAACTTAGACCAAGAGGTGGTGCATATTTTTAAGCACTGGTTCTGTCAAGCTATAGAATGCGGATTAATTAACATTCTCTTCTCAGAGGCCAAGGGTACAGTGCCTAGAAACTGCTGTGCCCCTCCCTTGAAAGAGTAGAGATGTATTGGTGTATTTTTACACCTTGATTCTGTGCTATGTACCATACCAGCTGCCGTTCTTCTCTTAATACAATGGTCTCCTGCGGACAATATGACCCAGCTGAGCAGCTTACCATTTTGTTTACATCAACTACAATGCCTTTATGCTAATGTTAATAATAATAAAAATGATAAAATATTTAAAGATACTATTTATTGTTTATTATTTGCTAAACACCACACCAATTGTGCTATTTAATGCATTCCTCAAATAGCCACTATTTTTTCCCGTATGGAGGAGAAACTAAGGCTCAGAGAAGTAAAGTTACTCTCCCAAAATCACATAACAAGGAAGAGATAAATCTGGAATTCTGATTAAATATGTTTTACTTAGGTACCCAGTTGTTAACTAGCATGGTATTGGATCTCTATGTCTTTGATCACCTTACTTAGACCTGGAAGATAGCTAAATGTTATTGATAAATATAGCGAACATACTCATAATTCAGGTCTAGCCCTCAAGGTTGGGCCAGAGAAGTTTATGAACAAGAGGGTTAAAATTGTCCTTCATGCTTCACAGTGACAGCCAGAATCATTCCTTAGAATCACGGAGGTGAGGAGGGGAGAAGAGAAAGCAGCACAATGAAGGTGGCTGAAAGCATGCCTCTAGAATTAACCAAACCCTTTTTGATACTTAATACACAAGGGAGAAGCATAATCAGAGATTGGAGAGCCAGCAAACAGAGGCCTTTCTCTAACGGATCTCACAATCTTCTTCAGCCTCCTCATTCCCAAACATTGGAGTTGACCCAAATTGTACAGTGACTATATTTTTTAAGCCAAAGTTTGGTAAAGGTATTTTGACAAAGACTTTTTCTCTTCTTGGCAAGTTAATATTTTTGAAGTCTATAAGGTTGTAAACATCAAATCACACTGAGCCTTCTCCTTGACCTATGCACATAAGTGTGTTATGTCTGTGTTTTCTGTGCCACCTTTATGAAAGAGATTTAAAGCACCCATTTATTTTTAAAAATTGCATGTACTGAAAATAATAAAATTGTATGAAATTGAAATCATCACATTTCTATATTATTTGTAGTTCCCTATAGAATAATCAACACTTACGATGTTCTCTTGTTTCTTAAAGCATATAAATTTGATCAACTGTCTCTATTTTTTGACATAGTGTGTTACTTAAAAACAAACCGAAAAAATGAGCAAAACAACCAGGGATTTTGGATTTGGGCTTATATTTTTTAAATATATCTATACTGGAACTACGTGATATGCAGCATGTGACATACGATGTAGTGGACATGGTGATGTGTTGTCAAATCCCCTGTCTCTCATCAGAGAGCGGTCAGCTCTCTGTCCCATCAGGGATTGTCTCAGCTGCAGACAGCCACCTTGCCCAAGATCATTTCCCTCCTGGGAGAGCTCAGATACAATGATTAATCAAGGTGGGGGATAAAGGCCTATCCATTTCAGCTGGGGCAATTCTGATGGACTATTTCAGCTCCAAACATCCCCATGGGTGGCCAAGACTGTTGTGGCGCCTGCACTGCAGCTCAGCATTTTCCTCTGTCCAGTCCTGCATTCTTGCCCTTCCTCCATTGACCCCATAATAAACAGCCTCTCTTCTAAACTCTGTATCAGAGTGTGTTTCCCAGAGAACCCAGCCTGTGACTTCTGACTGGAATACAAACTTCTTGAGGGCAGGGATCTTTGTTTATCTTGCTCATATGTGCTAACATACCCTCACTGCCTAGAACAGTATCTGGAAAATACTATATGCTTAATAAATATTTTATGATTAAATAAGACCTTATCTACATGGTGTACGGTATCCAGGAACAAAATAAGATATTTGCAAAAGCAGGGAGAAATTTCTAAGCCAAGTGGCTACTTATGGTTTTTACTGTGAACTTGCCAACCCAGAGAAGCAGAATTGTCAAGGTGGTCTATGATCCAGCCAACCATTCTTTCAACATTTACTAACAGTCTTCTATGTGTCAGGTACTAAGTAGAGGAAAAAGACAAAGAAACAGTGCCTTCTCTCAAGCAGCTCACCATTTGTGTGTGGAAAGAGATAAAGAAATCGGTGATTACAGCATAGTATAATACTAAGTACCATAATAGAGTGTGAACACAAGGGACTGTCAGAGCATGTGGGGAAAACAAAACAAAACAGTAAACCTGGCCTTAGATAAAACAAAGAAGTCTTCTCAGAGAAGGTGACGGCTAAGGGGTGATTTGGTGAGAATATGCCATGCCATTATGAGCACAGACTGAGATCCAGCTCTCTGGGTTCAAATCTGCTGTGGGTACACACAGGAGGCAATGAGTGGACAGGCTATTTAAACTCTACCTCAGTAATCTTTAAAACTGGGAAAATGAAAGAATTATGAGGATTGAGTCCACATCTATGAAGCACTGAGAACATCATCTGCCCCATAGTAAGCTCTCACGAAGTGTTAATTAATAGGTAAAAGTAAAGTGGATAAATAGGGTTATACCAGTACGGTTGCACTTTCCAGAGAGACATCAATAAGTGTAAAGGCCAGAGATGGAAGTGCAGCCTTCAGGGATCTACAGGTCATGCAGGGTTTTTAGGACAATAGTGACAAGGGAACAAATGGAAGGGGCTAGAGAGAAGTGGGGTAGCTGGACGGCCCGTGATGGAGGCCATCTCCTGAGAGCAGATACACATCGCCAGGGCTGGGTCATAAATTTCTCTAGAAGGAGGGTCTGCTGAAAGGTCCTAGGGCTTCATGTCTAAAACCCAATAATATATTTCCCCTTAAAATGTAAGTAAATTTGGATCAAATCTGAAATACTCAGCAAATATCACAGTCATCTGACTATTGATTGGAGCTTCTGTGAATGGATAACTTGAATCTATAGGCTAAAAGAGAATATGAAAATTCCTTTCCCATAGAATTTTCTTTTCCTCTCTGAAGGCGACCATTGAGTGCAAGGTCACTACTATCTCTAAGGAAAAAAAAAACCAATGTGGTATCTGGAACATTTCATTTTATACATTTGTATATGATTATGGCATGAGTAGATTAGTGTCAAAATGTTCTGGGAATGTTTACTTAATCCCATATGCTTTAAGATGATGAACACATTTAGTTCCGAAATAAGGAGAAATCACTACAGTTAGGGAAACATGATCAACTTCCTTTTGTCTTGGTGATGTCTCAATAGTATATCCATCACCTTTCCTCCTTGCAAAATGTAAATGATATATACCCCATTCTATTTTGAGTGTCTCAAAATGCTAGGCTTTCTAGTTAATATGGATCTAGTAAAATCACAGTTAAATAAAACATTGTGGCTGGCTTTAGCTGCATTTTACAATTACATTCTGACAAATATGAATGACTGAACCAGTGTCTCCCAGTACACTGGTGAAGGATATGCTAGAAAAGCCGAGATTACAAACAACTTTCTCTGTGAGCTATAGATGTGTTTTATCATTTTGCCTCAATATAAAACAGATAGCAAATCAGTGTCTTGAAAAACATAACAGTTGGGCAGAAGTGGATATGTAGATTTTTCCAGATAAACAAAATATATAGTCCATTTGCAAGGCAGATTCAAAAGGGCTTATGTGATTCATGAATTATCTTGAGAGATGGACATTAAACTTTAGATAGAAAAAGTCCAACATTCTTTCCCTTTGCAGGGTCCCCAAGTCAAGCCAAGGCCTTCTTTATTCTGCCTTGCAGAGCCTTCTACGATTCACTTAATGAGGATGACTTTCAACGGAATGATATAGAATCCCTGTCACGATGTCTGAGATCACATTGGAATAGGATCAGGAAAGACATAAACAGGCTGGCCTCCAGGCAGCGATGTAAAACTCACATACCCTTGGCAGTGTGTGTTTGCGAATTGAGCCCTTCCATGTCTGGCTAACAGAAGGCAAGAACCCTTTTTACTTCTTGTGGAAACGGAAAACCAGTGCTTCCAGGTTTGCTTTCAAACAAGGCCTGGGGCTCAGAGAGGATCTCATGCATGAGGCAGTCTTTATAGCAGTAAACCATTTGGAGAAATGTCAGGGTGGAGACTGTTTCCAGCTCAAACTACATTTCAAGGTTTGTGGTTAAAGCACAGATTCAGAAAATTTTGCTTCAAAATGCATAGGCTAGGCTAAAATTGTCTGCGCTAAGTTTCTCTCTTTTCTTCCTTCCAAACTTTTCTATGCTCCTTCCGTTCCATTCTCTTTTTAAATTTCCTTTTTTCTTCTCCCTTTTCCTCTGTTTTCCTCTTTTCTCTTTATTTTTTTTTTCTTTTCTTCACTTTTCTTTTCCTTCTTTCCTTCTTTTCTTCTTTCCCTTTTATCGTTTCTTTCCTTCCTTGGTTTTCCCTTTCTTTAATTCTCCTTTTCTTTTCTTTTTTTTTCCATATTTGGCAAAGTTTAATTATTGGTAAAATGAAGTTAAAGCCACCAACAGAAAATGTTTTATTTAATTATAATTATCTAGAAAATCCTAGAAATTCAGGACAATCAAAAAATTATGAGAGTGTATATTCTTTACTGCAAGGAGGAAATGGGATGGATATAATGCTAAAACATGAGAAATAGAAAAAGAAGTTGTGCATGTTCCCCTAAATGTAGGCAGTAATTTTTCCTTCCTTCCATTTTTAGTTTTTCCTACTTTTAGTCCCACATTTTTCTCACTATAATCATTCTTTAAAATAAATATTTAGAGTACTACCACTGCATGTTATAAATTAGGAAACAGAAGCCCTAAGGAATTATTTATCAATTCTTATCAAGGGGGGCATAAATTAGTGGCCCTACTCATCCTCATCGTGTGACAATGGAATTAACAAAACTTTACTCCTCCCATCTTGTCTTAAATCACAATTTCCCAAATTATACCGACACCTAAGGCAAGCAATGGCCTATCATTTGGACAAAAATAACAGTGGTATAATTCTAACATAATCCCACGATGAAGCACAGTTATGCATTCATAAAGTCACTAATAGATGTTTACTGACGGCTTGCTTACATGTGTGCTAGGCACCTTGGAGACAATACCGGATAAAACAAGTCAACTGTTTATTTAGTGAATTACAGTTTTAAAGTAGGATTTTTTTAAATTTGAGGAACATTATGTCATATTGCCTAAAAATATGGCCTTTGCAATCAGGCAGCTCAGAACTCCAATCCTGATTCAGCCTCTAAATGGTTGTGTGACTTCAGATAATTATTTAATACTTAACATCTCTAAGCCTTAAGTTCCTAATTCATAAAACAGAAATAATTAATACCTTCAGAACAGTTATAATTATGAAAGCAATGTGTTGATCATGGTGCCTGATACTGTAGATATTATTAAGTTAAAAATATATGCAGAACTGGATTGTGGGAATGGTTACACAACCGTGTAAATTTATGTCACACACTTAAAATAGATAAATTTTATGGTATGTAAATTACACCTCAACAAAGGCTTGAAAGGAGATGTAGGTATAATGATATTGAAGTTCAGAAGAAAAAAATACTTCTCCAAAAGGAAAAATGATAAGGAAAAGAAAGGCAAGTGCAGGAGGCAGGAAGAGATTCTTAAGAAAGGGTTAAGGGTTTACAAAAAGACAGGAAGTCACCAGGTAAAGGGGAGAATTTTAGTCAAAATGTAGGAATCAAAATTTCTGTGGTTGTGGATGAAAAAATCCAAACTCTGAAATATTTGAAAGAAGTTTATTCTGAGCCAAATTTGAGGACCATGACCCAGAGCCACTCCCAAGAAGCCTTGAGCAAGTGGGCTCGATGCAGCTGGGTTACGGTTTCCTTTTATACATTTCAAGGAGACAGGGGTTACAGGTAAAGTCATAAATCAATACGTGGGAGTCATACAATGGTTTGGCCCGAAAAGGTGAGCCATCTGGAAGCAGGGATGGGGGTGGCTTACAGGTTATAGGTGGGTTTAAAGATTCTTTGGCTTGTAATTGGTGAAAGACATGAAGCTTTGTCTAAAGGCTTGGAATGTTTTAGCACAAGGAGCTGTTATCAGAGATAAGCCACCGGACATAGATATGTTGTGTAAATTGAGGACCTGCAGGTTTGTCTTGCATACCCTTAGGCCTGTCAATGGGTCACAAAGAACTCCAAGAAGGGAGGGGGGCATGATGAGGCATCTCTGGCCTCCCTCCTCCTGGCAGACAATTTAGTTTTAGGATATTCC